>JAQRGC012289783.1:0-21143 GCA_028659135.1 Plantago lanceolata
AAAAAAAAAAAAAAGAAGAAGAAGAAGAAGAAGAAAATAGAAGAAGAAGAGGAGGCAATAAGCTATATAAATACAGATTACTTGCAACAACAGACTGCGGGTGTTAGGGGCAGGGTGCTATAAACCACAATAATACATGCATGTTACTCAAGTTTCCCCAATATGATTAATTCCACCTCCAACAGCATGCACAATACTTCTTTTTCCGGTGATAATTAAGAGAACGCATTTACTAGAGTTAATGTGTGTGCTTTACACATGGCTACTGTCTTTTAATACATTCACTATCCAAACTTCTGGTGATCCCTAGAGTTCTAAGAATACAATGATTTGTCCATTCCATGACGCTCGCACCTTTTCTAGTCTGTACCAAACATTTGCTGTCTGGGTGGGGGTCTAACGGAAGCGAACTGCTTCTATGGTTTATGTCCCCTGTTAATTGTATCAAAGGCATAACGTACTTTCATCCCAATCCAAATACACTACATCCTCTTCTACACACACATTGCAGTTAAGTGTGTTTTTGCTATAAAAACAATAAATACATAAAGGCGGTATCTACTATGTGGCAGAGGGAGTGAATAAAAAATATTGAAATGAACTGGTAAAAAAGTAGTTGAAACAATATCAGAAAAACAGTCACAAGTAACAAATCAGAATGAAAATACTTTCAAAGGAAAAACTGTGAAAATAGAAGCATACCAGAGTCAGTTCTTGAACATACGAGGCGCTCCAAAGCAGATTGGGTTTTGTGTCTGTGTGAGCGGATGGTTGATCAATCTCTTTGTTCTCAGAGTTATTGGACATAGGCATAGTGAACAGTGCCTTTATGGCAGCATTTAGTATTTTCTTCCCCTCATCATCGTTATCACACATTGCTGAGAGATAAACCACAAACCTGATCAACAAATTGGACAATGTAAGACTGCAGCAAATCAGATATTGAACTCATCACACAGGCCTCGTTTCATATGTTAAGATAATCCAAATATTTGTACTGGCCAAAGCAAACTAACACTGAAACAGCCAAAAAAAAAAAATGACTCCCAAACAGCCAATATTTCAA
Source organism: Plantago lanceolata (assembly GCA_028659135.1). Lineage (NCBI taxonomy): Eukaryota > Viridiplantae > Streptophyta > Magnoliopsida > Lamiales > Plantaginaceae > Plantago > Plantago lanceolata. The sequence goes on from JAQRGC012289783.1 coordinate 1,067, forward strand.
ATGATTCTTTCAAGACACAGCCGGTTTTAATTGCTGCATGTAATGATTGAAACTTCCATTACTGACACAAAATCTTGGGCCTTTTTTTTCCTTTCTGAAACACTGGATCCAACAGAAAAAGATCCATGAGAAGGCTATACGACACAAAATCATATATCCACGTCGAATTCAACCATATTTGACATTTGAGAAATGAACTACTTATGGAAGGATAGGATACTGATAGTTCAAGCTTATATTAAGACCAAGGTGGTACACACTTACATTCCAGGAGCGCTGACAGCCAGATTGCTACTCAGCTGGAGTACACGGATAGCAGTTATCTGTTCCGGGTACAAAGCTGCATGCAGAGCACCATCACATAAATGGTTGTAATTCACACGTAAGGACTTCAAATAAGCAATTGGGGTAATAAACTTACATTTGGGAGGAAAAAACACCAGACAATTGGCAGTATCTGGTTTTACAGAGTTATCTGTTATGCATACTCCCCGAGCAACTTTTCCCTTGCCAACTCTGACGCCATCAGCATATGAATTTTCCACCTGTGCAGGAGCGGATCGTGATTCAATCGCGAAAGAAGGAGCAAGAAGCAGCTGAGTGCTAAATAACTCCTGACCAGAAGCTAACTTCACACCCTTATATGCCCCACCATCCTGTGTGAGGGGTAAAAAAAGTTCAAGTAGCATATGAGAAATAGTACAAAGGGTTACATACAATCAGATAAAAGTATCGTGAATATGATAGCTGACAAAGATATGACACAGAACCGACAGATCAAACAGACATGTGAAAATCAATGATGGATCGACTTCATGGAGTTTCAGAAACAATTCTTTTTTATAAAAATGAAGACACGAGAACCATTTCTAACCTCGTCCATGAGAACTGCAACTATGGGCATCCGCAGAACCTGTATAAGAAAATCAATAAATGAAACAAAGCATGAGAATGAGAAGAGAGAAGAAAAATAATTATAACACCTCATATCAGTTGCTGGCAACAAATGATTGATTTAGAGGAAAGGTGATGTTTACCAAACAAAAAAAAGTTATGTAGGCACAACCGCACAATACTGAGCATAAACATTCTGAAACTCGTGGAAACAAGGAAACATTTTGATGTTGTGGTACATGGTCGGCAAAATTTAGGGAAAAAACTTGGATCTATTCTAGACAAGTCCTAGGGTACTCAGATGATTGTGCCACTGTTCTGTGAAATCAGAAGACATCAACAGGAGACACAGCAAAACTAAACCACCACTGACCCTACACATCCAAAACGAAAACAAGGAAACACCACCACAAAGGATGACAGCTAGAGTATTCATCAGGAATCAAATTACACAAACATGTTGACTGTCAAAAACACCCATTTTTACCAACAAAAATAAAAACGTACGTACATGAATACATCCCTTGACAGCAGCACGTCGACAAAAAGCTTGTGGAAGTTCCCCCTGGCCATAGATGGGATATATCATAGCACCACTTGCATTGGGAAACCTGAAAAAGTTCATCAGAGAAACTGTCGTGTTACGCTCTGATACTTTCAGCTATTCTGACTATATATACACTTCATTTTCCAAGCAACTAGCCCCTTGACTTCGTTAAACTAAAATGAAAACTTTCTAGCTTTTTCCCATATAGTATATGTTTCCACACCATAACTGTGACAGATCAGGGCATGGAGCATACAGAATCATAATTCATAAAGAATACGGTCATCAGAAGGAGAAATTTATTGTATAGCCAAAAGGTAAGATGTGCTTCAATGCAGGAAGCATTTGAAAAACCCTCACCCAAACAGCACTAAAATTTTAAGAAGAATCTGCAATAAAGAGAACCTAAAGGTTTTGCCAAATGTACAGTAGATATCACATTATCACTGCAAACTCAGAAGTGGATTCCGACAAATAGAACTGTAGATTCTAGTGTTAACTCTTTGACCAACTACTAGGTGAAAACATCATGGTTAATGGACATAAGATTGTCAATGCGAACAGTAATGGCAATTCTTGAGCCATTGATCATTGATTTGCAATGGCAAAAATGAACATCCAGATATGTAAGTTAAGTTACTGAGACTACTGTCCAGGTAATAAGACACTATCTCATTTGGTGAACGATGTGCTTAAAAGCATAATAATCTAGTTTACCCAATTTCATGTTAGTAACTGATGTGTCCTAAAAGATAAATGTTTACAAACATCCTGGGGAAGAGATAATTAGATTTTGGTTTGAACTTCAATGTGAACAGCTTCTCTTTCCAACAAAACAATCTAACAGACCCAGGAACGTCACAGTGTAACACCAGAAAGTGCCAAAAACATGTAATGAAAATGCTTTGACTGACCTCCCAATGGATGAGTTATAGAGTGCTAGGTGATCTATCCCACTTTTAGTACTAATAACATCTTTACATACTTCCAAATTCTCCTGATCATAATCTGCCAACACTATGGCGTGCAAAATAATCCTGCAGGCAAACAAAATAATGCAGATTAGTTTTGAACACCTACAGAACAGGAATGCATCTAGTGAATAAAAGGTTACAACGGTTATTAGTGTAATTGCTCATATAGACTACTTAATAGTAAAACTTCCATTCACACCCTATTTTGATAGTCTAACTAGCTTGAAGTTAACTAATAATCATCTTAATTTCTAAATACTCGACCAATCCAAGCGGTGTAATGTACCAAGTGAACTCAAATTTACGTTCTGGCACTAAACAATCCTTCTTATCTAACAGTCTAAAGATAAATCCAGCAAAGCAAAATGCAAGAGAACTACTAGAAACTGACTAAACAGAGCTAGATACCAATCCTTTCTTAAATCACTAAACAGTTAACCTAAACTAAACGAAAACCAGAGCTCTCACTAACAGAGAAACAGATAGAGTAAAGACGATCTGTACGATTTTAGCTTCGGCGACAAACCACATTTGTTCAAAAACTCAGCAAAAGGACTCTCCAAATCCTCCTCCGAAATCCTATCCTCCTCCCCACTTCCTTCCGCCGCAAAATGCCCCTGCATACGCTTGAAAACCTTCATCAACTGATTCTTCTCAACAAAGCTCAAACTCCTATCACTGAATATCGCCTTCCTCGAATCCGGCACATTCCTCAAACTCCCCTCCGCATCAGAAACAAAGCTAGATTCAACACTCTTAAACTCCATGTACTGATTAATCCCCGTCCTGAGGATCAAATCGATCATCGAATCGGAGCAGAATAAGATCCTCGGGCCGGATACGTCAATGTTGAACTTCCTGGAGCTCTCTATCGGTTCCGATGAGTATGAGTTGATTTCTAGGTCGGAGTAGATTGGGCGAGTGAGGAGAGGGGTGGAAGAAGCATCATTCTGAGGGGTTTGTGAGGGTTCAGGGTGAGTTTGGGATTGGAGGAAGGAGATGAAGTCGGATAAGGGGAGGGAAGTGTAGTGGTTGCCGTAGAAGGGGTTAGGGTCCAGGTGTAGGACGGATTTTCCGGCCAAGGAGGCGGCGGCGGAGAATATTGATTCCGGTAGGCCGGTGCCGATCACGATTAGGTCGAATTTCGATGGCTCGATCGGTGGATACGACGTCGATTCGTCCATTGATGAACTGATTGATACAGATCTTTCTCTCGGTGGAGCTGATGGAGGGTGGAACTTCGTTTGACTGTAGACACTAGAAATGTAGAGATGCTGAAATTTAAAAACTCTTAAATACCAAACATTCAGGCTAGATTTGATTCGACTTAGAAATTATGAATGGAACTGAATTTAAGGGGAAATGAACAATGGTTTAATTTTGATAAATCCGAATACATTTTTTGATTCATTGAAAAGTGGATTCTGAAATCCTGATATATGACTTTGCGAATCTCGAATGCTTTAATTTACCTCCAGGAATAAAGGGCAATCTCCTTTTGATCTGGCTTAATTTGATACTTGAGCCTTGGAGATGTCTTCTCGTCGTTCTCAGGCTTATTATTACAAGTTTTACAAACCCCATCAGATATGTAGTATGCTTGCAAGTGTTGCATTACACAGAGCAAACATAAGTTGATGGTTCTGTTGTCTAATTCTCCAGAAACCTTTTAAGGCGACAAAAAGAAGAGCAGGCTTAAGTTGATGGTTTGGTGCTAAGGTAATTTCAGCATCAATAAACAGCAGATAAACACATCACATCAGAATAAACTCATTCATGGTTCATACTTCAAACATTCAACCCCTTTCCATAAGAAGAAACCAAATTCAGATTCAAATGTATACAAATTAACGCTAAGAACATCAGAGTTTTAATAGTTCAGATAAACAATCTGATCACCAGTTACAATTCCATCAAATAGTACAGACAAATCCTACTACCGAGATTTAGATGCAGCTCGTCTGGCTTCATCCTGTGTTGAAGGAAACAGCTCCACATACCGCGAACCGATCAACATCTTGTCCTTACACATGGCCTTCTTGGCCTCTTCAGCTGAAGAAAACACTACATAGGCATCCCCGGTTGGCTTCCCATCAGAACGGCAGCCAATGATAATCTTGTCTTCAAGAATATCATAGTCTCCAAAAAACCTCATGATTTCTGTTTTTTTGACAGAGTAAGGGAGGCCACGCATCTTCAAGGTTTCTGTATACTCCATGTTCTCTTTATCAGGGGATGATCTCTTACGCCGACCTGAAGGTGAGGCCCCACGATATTCGATATTAGCATATGCTCCTTCAGTCACCTCAGCAGCTATGGCATTGTAATACTCCTGCTTCTTGCACCTAAATACTTCAACATATCTTCTTCCCATCATTTGTCTGTGGCAACAAGAAATGGATGCCAAGTGATTACATGTAGCTAAGATTTAGATAGAAATGACGAAAAAGAAAACTACGTAGAATTGTAGATTATTATTAGGGAAATATTTCAGAGAGACACCCCCTTTCCAAAGAACCCGAGTTATGAGAACTACAAGTAGCCCCATAAGGGGGAAGAGGGTGACTAAATGCAAAATTGGAAGGATGATTTATGTAAATTGACAAACATGAAACATCAATGCGGAATATGCAGATTTTCAATTTTAGGATACTCTGGGCCCTGGGGAGACTTTCACATGAAACGACACTAAATATGTGAAACGTGTGACCATTCACTCGATGAGGTAAGATAAGAAATAAGCGAATACAAAATCACAAAATAAGGAAATATATGTTGAGGGAGATACCTGTCTCTCTCAAGAGCAAGTTCAGCTTGCATATGCCCAGCAAAAACAACAAAAGCTTCTCCAGAGAACCTGCCATCTTTATTCACCAAAATGACATCCACAATGTCTAGCCCAGCAAAGAACTTGAAAATGTCAGCATCTGCACAGTTAAAGGGAAGACCCCTTAAACGCACAACCGGAAAGGCAGAAGGCTGATGTCTTCTGCCGTAATCGAGACGACTGCTTGAACTGCTGCTCACTGCGAAGTAGGGATTGGATTCCATCATTCTTGGTCTCTTTGAGCCGATCTCGTACCCGTTCGAAACCCCCCCGCTCCCATACATTGCCCTTCATTAATCATACCCAAGGAAGGAAATAATCCCCCACTCAACCTCGTTAATAAAGCCAATCCCAACCCATTTCGTCTACTAATTTAGTTTCTTCTAATCAATACATCAATACATTTAACCATATTTACCCAATTCCACATAGATGTACACACATTCAATCTCAATGACACAGAAAAACACAGACAAACAAACATATTCAAACTGTATAAAAAACATCCTACTCCTACTCCTTCCCTTCGTTATTACTTTCGTGAAATAGTCACCTGAACATTGCTACTCAAGCTATGCCATTCCTAATTCCAATTTCCAATGCCCCCATTTGTCAATCTAAAGAAGTTCATACTAACCTTAATCTCCTAAACTCAAACCAGGTAGATTAGGAAGATGATATAACAATTAAAAAATCAACAAACAAATACCGATGGACTACGAAATCGAATACTAAACATTACTGATTACTCCGTGTTTCAATACAGAATCCTATCTCCTCCCAACATGAACAAATGCCTAAACAGTAAAAACTAATTTCAATCACAGAAAAGAAAATTCAATTGCAGGTACAGAACTATATCAGCTACCATCTCAGAAGCAAGAAAACATCAACACATCGACAAAATCAACACAAGTATCAAAAGCAATCATCACGAGAACAACCCGGAAGGATAAAAAAACTAATTCCTAAAAAATTGAAGAATAGGTTCTTTCGGCTTACCCTCTCTGACCGTACATGGCTTCCGATTGAGAGTTCTCGAACCACCTGCAATGAAGAAATTAAGCCGTTGTCGAAGCGAAGACGAAGGAGGAGAAATTGAAACCCTAACCCAAAATCCCCAATTTCAATTGTGTTCTTTGAAAATGCCAATTTACTCGCCTTATTATGCGTTTTATATAAAATTATGAGTATTATTATCTTCGTGTTTTCTCTAATTACAAAATTACCCCTATATTTGACAAAACGACGTCGTTTTAACATTTCTGAAATTAGCTCCCTTCTACACTGATCAACTGATACTCCATGGCAGCTACCGGAAAATGTATTCTCGTGACTGGCTCTCCGGTATGTATGTATCTGTGTAATTGTGTATCGATAATTTTGATTGATTTTTTTACTGTTCTGTGACATGTTAATTAAGTAAGGTTCTTGTATTGATCGGAATTTTGTGTGTATTTGATTACAGGGAGTTGGAAAAACGACGCTGATTATCAGAGTAATTGAGGCTCTGAGACTTTCAAATCCGAGCCTGAAGGTTCAGGGTTTCTATACCAGTAGGTGTCAAGTTTTTTTTTTTTTTTTTTTTTTTTTNTGCTTTGATATTTACAGTTGGGGTAATTTGGTGCTATGCATTTTGCTGTGTTAGTTAAGGTTGAATTCAGGTGCTCATTGTTTTTTAATAACTTAGGTGAAATCAGGGAAGGGGCGGAAAGGGTCGGGTTCGAAGTGGTTACTCTCGATGGTCGTAAAGCTCTTCTTGCATCCACCAAGATATATAGGTACTTAACTACTTATGTTCTGCTACTTTCTACCGATTTTCGGTATGTGATATTCGTGCTTGTGTATGTTGAGGAATGCTTTTGGGATTAGTATGTATCTATCGTTCCTGACATCCTGTACATTACGCCGATCAAAGCTCTGTGGAACTTGTAGTTGTAGGTATTAGTTACAGTACTTTTCTAAATTCTAACTATACCAGATGACTGTTATCTAGGCAATTGATCCTAAGTCGTAAGTTTAATATGAATCTCTTTACTGATACCATATTTGTGTAATCGCGCTGATAGTTAGGATTGCAACTAAATTAGAGTTTGTCCATTGCAACTAAGTTAGAGTTTGTCTGTAATATAGCTCGCAGTCTCGTCAATGGCCTGCTGTTGGAAGATACAAAGTAGACATCTCGTCATTTGAATCATTGGCATTGCCAGAGTTGCAGGTTAGTAAAGTCGTCGTTTACTGAACAATGAAAAGTTCGGACCTGCCAGGCCTGCCATAATTTTTTTGCTCTTGGATAAACACAGTCAACCTGTTTTTGTGCAAAACAGGTCGATCTTGCAGTTTGAGCTGACTTTGGACAGTCCCTCCTCTGACCAGGTTAAGGAAGACACCGATCTGTTTGTTATTGATGAAGTTGGCAAGATGGAGCTGTTCAGCTCATCGTTCTTCCCGGCTGTCCTTGGAGTTTTGGGGTCAAATGTCCCACTCTTGGCCACTGTCCCCGTCCCAAAATCCGGTAGAGATATTCCTGGAGGTATATGACCCTGCATCTAAATGTCAAAATATTGCTAGTTCTCAACTACTCCTGACATATATGCATATAGCCTTCCCTGACCCATTTCACCTCAAAGATTGCAGCTGTTATCATCTGCATGTTGCGTGTTTTCCCACGACCTAATCTTGCTGGTGTCTTATTTCTGCAGTTGCTAGGTTGAAAAATCATCCAGGGGCAACCATTTATACTCTGAGCCACAGCAACAGGGATGAGATGAAAGAGCAAGTTCTCTCCAGCCTTGTTAACTTGTTTCAAGATCGCTGAATACTGTATAAATCATCAGACGTAACGTGGTTTGCCGTTTATTGAGGTTTTTAGAGCTTTTCATCCAATATTGTGGCAGACATGTCAATATTTGATCCTTCATGTTCAACATAATATCATCAAATAATGGAACATCAATTTCTGAACTTGAGCTTTTTATATTGTCCTGCCCTTTCCGGGCTTCTCGATTCTTGGTTAGTAGATTTCAGTATAGTAATTTCTACGCCGTAATTTCTACCTCCATGCACTCAAATTCGCCAGCGATACAGTAACTGGATAAGTAAGCTACACCATAACAAATTTTGTATTATACGAAAAATCGTTGTTATACACTCATTTACATCAAACCAATAACAAACCCAATGTGATAGCACTGGCAGAAATGAATGCTACAGTGCTTTGTAAGTATACTGTTTCTTTTTCTCTTTGAAAAACGCAGAGAAATGCTGCGGTAGAGCCACTTAACCGGCTGTATAGATCACCAAACGTCGAAGAACTTAAAACAGCAAATGTTTAATGTAAGCAAATCGAGCCACATCCACCTCAGGACTCAGGAGCCCCTTCTTTCATTCTCACTGTATTTAAGCACCTCTTTGGCCATTGACGAAAATGATCTGGCCGTATCTTGCATTTCGTTAGTTCTCAGACTGATTCCCTATGTAACAGATAAGAAGTCTGCTTAGCTCAATCAAGGAGTTTCATAATCATCAATGGTCAATAAGTTCGTGGTTTTTTAAAATATACATGCTCTGATGAAATAACAAAACTGCTGTGAAAGAAAGCAATACCTGCAATTTGTTCAAATTTTCACTCAGCTTAGTTCTTGCATTATCTGCAGCACCTGAGGCCTGCAATTGTGTTCAACACTTAATTTTGAGTTTTTCAAAGAAAACAAAGAGAAGCAATTATACGTGCACAGACGCGAAGCACTTACACCAGAAGAGGCATAACCATATTTTTTCTTTATTAGATCAACAGAAGCACCGTTCTTCTCATCCTGTGGTTCATCATGTACAGGCACTTTATCATTCTTGCCTTTCGAATTCTTTAATTTACCTGGAATACAAGAAAATTCAATAAATTAATAGCCTAAGCACCAAAAACAAACTAGGAAGACATGGTGACACATTTTTAAGCTACAAACCAGATTGTTTCATTCTGACATTTACCTTTGAGTGCTTGAAATGTGCTTGTAATGTTCTGTTTATTCAGTCCTGCTATCACTGGAAATCCTTTTGGTTTCTCCTTTGGATCGTCAATGTCAATATCGTCTTCAAATGATAAGAAAGACCACAAGAAAATGGTAAAACAAAACAATATCAAACAGATCATAGAATAAAAGATAAACGTTAAGTTTTATTTATGAAAAGAAAAAAGGCAAAGTCGAATACCTATATCTATGTCCTCTTCGTCCTCGTTGGAATCAAATTTTGTCTCACTTTCAGTATCAGGGAAATTAGCAACTGCAAATATCGTAGATAATTCTTCAATACTCCGTCTTGCACTCTCAGTATCCACTTCAATAGCATTCTTCGATTTTGAGGCCTTATCATCTTTTGCTACAGAGCCAAAAAAACCCTGTATACTTCTCCAGATCAGTCATAAGGGCAAGTAGACTATCCACATTTTTGAATGAGATTTGTAATAACATACCTTTTTCTTTTCCTTGGCTAAAGGCGATGATACCCCTTGAGCAATGCGCAAATCTTTGATAAAGACTTGAGAAACAGAGTCCATGAATCTTGAAGAAAGAACAGAACAAGAATTTAAATAAGCTTAATACTTTGATCCTATATTAGAACTGAAATTTAAGGACTAAATCTTCTTGTTTTCACTTAATTTACCTGTAAGCCACGTTATGGGTCAGAGTTGAAACAAAGAGTAATTCTTGATCACCATTAACCTGATTAGTTAAAACCAACAAGTTTGAGCAACCAATAGAAGTTGTACTATAAATACCAGAAGAAATTGACCAACGAACCGACTTACGATGACTAGTTCACCATCATGGGAAGAGGACACTTTGATGTCTGAGGATGGTCTCGAAGTTGAAGATGTGAGTCCTCTTATTGACCTTTCTCTCACAAGTGATAATTCTGGTATGGACCTGAAGTTTTAAATATAAGTCGATTAGCATAACTTTGATATTCACACAGAATAAATGAGAAAACCAATTGCCAATGTTTTAACACTTGAGAGCTGATTTGCGTTTTATTGTGCAGAATTAAAACGAACCAATTTGAAGTAACAGAAAAATGGAGTATACATTACACACCATGAACTTAAGCATCATCTTAGAAATGAACACGATGGGTTAAACGACTATTGCCACTTTACTGGAGGCGTAAGTTGAGAAGTATAATCACCTTATTTCGATTTTTCCACTGGAAAAGATAAGTATAATTCCAATGGCTGGGGATCCAAAAGTTGAGGCCCATATACAAGACGAATGGAACTTTTTCTTGTACAGAACTTTCTTTACGCCCTGTATAAAAGAGATGTTACAAGATAAATCAAAGGGAAAAGGCTAAATAAAGACTTTGCTGCATATGTTGTAGCTCCCTTCATGTAGCAGTATTAGTACCTCAACTAAGTGTGTCAATGAGTACACATAAACTGCCTTCTCCGAAGACATCAATAGCACTGACATGCCTTGTCCATCTGTTCAGAAATCAAATATTTGCAGAAACGATTAAAGTTGTTTTTTTCTTTTTACAGTTTAACTTTTGAGTACAGCACCAGTAATAATAAAAGGGATTATTAAAGGCGACACTTACTCAAAACCTCTGAGAACAACGCTTGGTAAGGCTTCTTTGGACGTATCATTTCAGTGCTTATTCTATTTCCAGTGTCCCTCTCTAGTGCCACAGCTGATGAATCTTTTGTGGCCACAACCAGAACATTCTTCTCAAACCCATGAAAGCTGCAAGTTTCAAAATGCGCCGAAATGATTCCCGTGCAGAGTTCACTGGATATATGTGTTTGATACAAGATACTTGGACCCTCTGGATCAATTAACGTTACCTGTGGAAACAAGTACATACAAAATATGAAGCAGATACTTGGTTGGTCTTAAATTTGGAAACGGAAAAGGAAAGGAAGCTTACATATCCTTGATCAGACCCAACGGCTAGTTGTTTTAGATTTTCAGTTGTGTTGATAGAAATTACAGCACCATTGACCTTCACAACTTTAACTTTCCGAATGAGGTTGCTTCCTTTCTTTGAACTTCCTGGAATCGACAATGTCGAGAAAACACTCTATTTCAAATATAAACTTTTTAAACAGATCACTAGGTTTGCGATTTACAACTTATCTTATGTTCCAAATATACTCTTGGTACCTTGAAAGGACAGAAAAGGGGTCTGAGGGGCAAAGGCCTCAGATTTGAATGTGTACATACGAACCTGCATAAAACATTACCATTCAAAACCCCGTTACAACGTCATTAACATTTTCAAACAAGTAGTTTTTCCGCATTTAGTCATAATAATTTAAAATATACAAAGAAAATCAAGTTATACCATTCCACTTTGATCTCCAGTAACAAGAACGTGCATCTCATAATTGAAATGCAGCGAGGTCAATGGTACGCCACTGACAGAAAGATCATTATCACTCTGCAAAATATATCAAAACAATAATCTACTTTAGGTCACTAGAAATAGGTAATAAAGGGAATTATGACTTGCCACGGATGAACTTGAGTAAGCAAGTCTAACAGACTGGTTGAATAAACTTCAGTCGTTCAGGTTAAGTGAAAAGGCATGTTTTGAAGTATAATACCTGTTGAGTTATGGATGTTACTGGAAGCAGAAGTGTGCATGATGCATCCCAGAAGTGAATCGCTCCATTACTGTGTCCGGTTATAAACAGATTCTTACACTTGGAAAATGGACTGCTGTAGTTTGAACTTCCGTCTTTTAAGGTTCTTTCGAATGGGAAAAGAGGCAAACTATTCTTCACGAGACTGTTGAAGTCCTATACCACAAGTGCAACAAAACCTGATGTCAGTTTAATACATTCTTATATATCAAAGCTGTTTTTCCAAGTGAACTTTGCACATACCTCGTCCCCAGAACTCGCCATGCAAGGAATACCAGTTATGAATTTGGTTATGGTGATGCTTGAATCACCATATGGTAGCTTCATCATCACATCCTTTGGAAGAGAAGGTGATGATTTGGTCTGGGACTGTACCAGGTACTTCTCAATTGAAGAGTCGTCATAGGCGTAAACATGACTTGATTTACCGAGCAAAAGAACACAGTCACGCCTATTCTTATTTTGCTCGATGGAACTCATGGTAATTTCAAAGTCGCCTGACAACTCAGGTGGATTGAGTCCTATCTTAATGGTGCGAGTTTCAGTATGTTCGTTCAGTAGAACTACCTGAAATATTGCATTCGTTTCAGAAAATACAGGAGGCAATTTACAAAATAAATACATTAAACAAACAAACACAGTGAATACAAGTACCTGTAACAAATTCGCAGGATGGTAGTCAGAGGAGCCTAAAACATAAAGCCGGCTTGATTTTCCATCAGCATTCACCCATTTCATCTTTGCTATCGGAATTTTATCTGCTTTATATCCGAGATTCAGCTTACAAATAGGATTATTTATATTACTGGTAAATTCATCTTGTGACGGCTTTAGTTCAGAGGGGCATGGAACGCCCCAGAGGAGTATATCTCCATTACTGTACCCAATAGCAACTTTAGTTCCCGAAGAACAGGTCCAACATGCAGCTGTTGCTTTCTTTGTTTCTTGATTTAGAGTCTGCAATGCTGTACCACCACCGCTTCTGTATATGGTTCTGCTTTCTTGGATTGACCACAATGCAATGACACCATCACTGAATATGATAAGGACCCTGCGGAGAACATGAAAACACAAATAATAAATTACCTGCTTTCATAAGCATTTCATGTAGAGAAGATATCAGATACTACCTTTTACTTACAGCTGTTGGCTGAGGCAGTATGTACTTTACGGAAACATCACTTCCAACTTCATGTGTCTCGCCTACAGCTTATAAAGGTCAGAGATAAATATTTACCATTTCTAATTCTTTTTTACTACTTTGTGACTGCTATTAACTTTCAGTTACGAACAAATTCTTAACAAAGCCCAACAGGATGTGTAACCTTACCACGAGATGCCGAAACAGGAATCCGGTATTTCATCCGTTCAATTTGATTAGTAGATTTATCGAGCTTCAGGATAGATACAGAACCAGTGGAATCTCCAACATACCTGCCACAACACATGATATTAAATTTAACATTGAAATGTGAACAAAATAAATCTCCTATATGAAGTTTGTAGACAATACAGGTAAGGTGAAGAATGCTGCATGGCCGCAAACGAGGTGATTTCCATCTCAAAGTGATGTACAGAAGACAAGCTCTTCCTGACTATATCCCATACCTAAAATGAAAATCGCTTTCAACAAAATTAGGTACTCGAACTTCACGAGTACACAATAAATATATATCTAAATGCCAACATTTTTCAAGATTTTACTTCTTATTGTAATCATAATCAACTAACGGTCAAATGACTTGCCTCAATATGGTTATTCGCATTAATGTTGAGGAGAATGCCCTGGTTCTCTATGAACTGTCAACAAAAACTATCACTCTGTGTCAGATGTAAGTACAGTAATTAGAAGATGACGCTTCATGAGTTCATGCTAACACAGCTGCAACTAATTGATCTTTGTAAGAAGTAAATACAATTCAAATGTAGAGAAGAGGGCTGTGGGACGCTTACGAGTAAGAATTTGCTCAGGGATGCCTCTGGAGATTCTAACAGAATTTGCGCGCCATCTCTACCAAACAACTTTATCTGTCCATCTCTGAAGGAAAGCAGTATATTACATCATTAAAAAAAAGGCAATTATGGTAATAAAAAATCACAGGGTGGCCTCTCTGCTAAAAAGTCCACATTCTGTCAACATAGTACTACCGCAGAACTTCACTGATATACTAAATAGTACTTACACAGTTGAAATAGCGAGGAGTTGTTGAATAGAATCATACGCCATCAACAAAGATCCTGACGGTATCCCATAATGGAAAACCGGTCGAGGGTCTAAATCATCAGGTCTCAAACTATCTGAAAATCCTGCAGGCTGCAAATAAAATGACCTAGGGTGAATTTTTGTTAACCAAGCTATAATAGTACTAAAGTATTGCAATTTTTGGTTTTATAACTACTCCAGTTTAGATTATCCACAAAAAAAAAAACTGCTCCATCCTAAATTTAGTTATAGTAGCAAGTTTTTCGCGATTTCATCATTCAGTTCACTCCAGTATAATAAATTTCACTGGTGACTAGCTTTCTACTCATCATAAACCATGAACACTGTCTTTGACTTAAAGCAGACTTTCTTTTACATTGAACAATATCTGAACTGTCCAATTACAGAACAAAGTAACTGAACTGTATGCTAAAAAACTTGAATGCAAGATAAGGCTCCTAATTCATCCTTTCCATTTTCGGAGATTTTGGTGAATGCAATCTTCACAAAAGTCGATTCTTCCCCAAAACCGAATACTAAAAGATTACAATAAACATCAAAATCTACAATATCAAAGTTTCAATGCATAACTTTGGAATTTCCATCATTCACTATCAAAGACAAGGCGTACTAATTAAACATAGAGAAAAAAATAAAAACAAAATATCATTCAAGGAATGACTCAAACTCAAATTTCGACACTATTCTACGAATGATGAATTGAATCCCATGTCTGTTTCATCGTTCTTCGGTACACACTACACATTTACGTCCTGGATGTAAGATGTACTATAAGAAATCTCACTTATACGCATAACTAACTTTCTACTCATCATAAACCATGAACACTAATTTTGACTTAAAGCAGACTTTCTTTACATTGAACAAAATCTAAACTGTCCAAAAAGTAACAGAACAGTATGCTATAAACTTGAATGCAAGATATGCTTCCTAATTTCTCCTTCCCATTTTTGGAAGATTTGGTGAATGTTCCATAAAAGTCTATAATTATTTCCCCGAAACCGAATACAAGATTACTACACCCATCAAAATCTACAACATTAAAGTTTCAACATTCCTTTAGGATAATGTACTGTACCAAGGTCAATGCCTAGCTTGGGAATTTCCATCAATCACTGTCAAAGACAATTCCAACACAGGATGACTAATAATAAAACATATAGAAAAAAGACAAAACTACATTCAAGAAATGACCCAAAACTAAAATTTCTCCACCATTCCAAGAATGATGAAATTAAGATGAATCCCATGTATATTTCATTTCCAAGAACCCAACATGATTAGCAGCCTAGCAGGTCATCAAACAGAATAACAAAGAATGGACTAATTCTACATGTTAGATTAGCGTTTATCTTTTATGCTTCCACGTATCGTTCTATATCACAACCTCAACAAATACTCACATCAATCATCATCAAATTGCAATAAAAAAAAAAACAAGAAGCTAAAAAACTGAGATCTCAAGAGTTAAACAAACAAACAGTAAATTTAGATAGAGTGAAAGATCAGTTCACCTTCTTCATAGAAGCCTTCTCAACAAGTTTCTTGACGAAAGCAGACATAGTCACAGATCAATCAAGAACAGAAACAGAGTTAGTAGTCTTTAGAGTGAGAGAGAATAAAAGTTTATAAGTGTATCTTTTGAAATGGGGTTGATTGAGTGAGTGAGTGAGACACTGCAATAAATAGAAATGGCAGTTGTTAAATGAGGAAACGGTTAATGATGGATAAATATTTTCAATTTGTTTTGATTGGATTAAGATTTTCTTGGTTGATTTGTTTTATTGGAGTAGGAAAGAAAATGGACAAATGGCCGGTCGGGATTTTGTCGTGGTTTGGACACGTGGGATGCTGACAACGTTGATCCGAAGATTGCGAGAAGGAAACGGACTTGACGGTGGTGTCTCAGGTGGCAGTCATCCTTCGGTTTGTAGTGTCTGTGAAAACCACAACAAAATGAGACACAAAATGAGACGACAAATTGTCGGTTGTTAGCTTAAGCGGTTAGGATTGAATTTACTTAAAGTAAGGTTTCGAATTCGATTTTCATGGATGTAAAAAATGTCGTTGTGATAACTGTCTTATCAAAGAAAGTCCGACAGTGCTCGACTGAATCAGTTGTTAAAACGGATACCAGTAGATGAAAAGGTTAACAGTTCGTTTTATATGTGTTGGTGTATATTCATTATTTACATGTGAAAAACTTGAGAGCTCGAAGAAAAAGAATATCATAAAACATCTTGACTAGGTTGATATTTAAAAACACAACCGACATATTTAGAATTGTTCAAAATTTTAAAATAAATTTATCAATTAAAGGGTTTTGGGCAGGTTACCCAAGTAATGTTCACTAATTGAGATTGTCTAAATATATTACACATGATGTCCATAATTTTAGAAGTTTGACACATTAATATACCCCTAAGGCCGTACTTAGATCAATGAAGATTTAATCATATGCACTAAATGGCATACACATTATTTGGATAATCTTCATCTTCATTAGAATCATTACATGCCGAAACAAGCAGATTACTTGCATGTTTGATGCAAATTAATATACTCATTTTACTATCTACGATGCTCAAATTATATCGAACTTAAAACTTATAAACTGCATACATATAGATTTTTAAGAGAAGTCTCATAGTAAAAGGTTTAGGGAATAAATTGCAGAAATACAAACTTTTTTTGGGCTATCTGGCACAAACATCTAAAATATGGTAATAGGAGGGGAAATTATTACATGGACCTGGTCTATATGACTTTGGTAGACCATGTAGCTTAGAATAGCACACAAGCTTTGACTATTATGTGTGCCCCACACTTATTGCATATGTGGCATATTTTTGACCATAAGGTCTATAAATTTAGTCATAGACCAAGCCTACCTAAGAATTTTCCGTAATGGGAGTCCTATACCTTTGAAGTGTTTGTCTAAAATGACTCTAATCACACGATTAAAGTGCAAAACCTTCTTAATTAAATTGGTAATCCGCAAGGGTGCCTTGGGCCCTTGGCTCAAGTTATCAAGAAATGAATCCAATACTAATAAGCCCATTAGTTAACAAAGCCCAGTTTTCCTGTCACGAGTCACATAGTTGGAAACTTGGGCTGTCCCAACCAAATCAACGTGTACTCTCGATCTGCCCAAGTCTTGATTCTGAAGTCTGAGTAGTGATGTTTTTTATTTTTTTTAGGAATTTAAGATAATATGAAGTATACAATACAAATACCATTAATGAAAAATCAATCAACATTTATATTATGAAGACCGCCTAGTGAATGGTGATCACTATCTATTCATCTCTTGACCGGAAGTCATGTAATGCAATGTGATCACGGAAATTACATTCATCGAACACAGTGTAAAACGAAATCATACAGTCAAACAATAGAACCTACAAAACTGTTGATGCACATGCACACATCTTCTTGATCCTTTCACACACTAAAATCTAGTTTACCAAATCATATCGAAATTCGAAAATGTACATGAACTCGATAAAATCGAGCAGGACACATATTTCTGGCGATATAACATGGTTCGGTGTTAAAACCAAAATAAAGCTAGGTGAGTTGCCATCCGTGAGGAACAAACTTATCTGGACGGATGCACTTTAGAAGTGCATAGAGTTGGCAAGACGGTCCCATGACACGGTGGTCCAACATGTGCTTGCTTGCTAGGCCTTGGCTAGCTCGAATAACAATTCACGACTTTAATTCAATTGAGCTCCCACACCACATGAGATGACATAATTTCGTCCATCATCATAAGCTAGCAGCCATACTATAATCATATACGTGGTATACTAATAATTGTAATGATATTTTTATGATATGATTAATTATTAAAACTTGAAGAAGACCCACATTATTCTATAGACTTACATGCTCTCCATTCATTCTTGTAAAGTTGATTTGCACATTATCCCTTTGTGTGTGTGAGGATATTTATTAAAGATCATACTCTCTCCGTCCCGAATCAGTTGGTCAGTAACACCTTATAAAAAGGTTTTGTTAAGGTGATAAAGTTATCCGACTTATATATATATGTTAATATTGACTCTCACAAGCGGTGTGAGATATTCTAACAAGATATAAATGTTACTTGTCAGGTTTGGGTTTGATTTTAAGTTATTGTCCAATGAAATCAACTGAAAATAGTACAACCATAACGGGACGCCTAAAATGATGAAATTGTGCAACTGTTTTGAGGCGGAGGGAGGAGGGAGTAGATGATTTTATTAGAACATGGATCACATTAGTTTAGTTTGATTGGGTCGATATCTCTGTCTATGAACCTACATGTCTCCTATTTCATGGCTTCTAAGCTCAATTAAGTATATACTACTAGTAGTTCACACACTACGTAGGGATCGGATTTTATATTATTTGCTTGTGTTTTTTATGTTTTGCTTTTTGGTGTAGTATAAGTACTACAGTACTAAAACTTTAATATGCTCACTTTCTGCGCTTTCGAATTGCCATGGAATCAAATCAAGCTCACTTTATTTTATAGACATGCTACCATGAAAAATATCTACGAGTGGCAAGTGTACCGATCAACGCATTAAATAAAATGAATCAATTAGTGTTTATAAGGTGGTTGAGTAACTCAACTTTAGTGGAACGAAGGTGGAGTCGAAAAGAAAAAGATGTATGATTCGAATTCTGATAAAATCGATATCCGTTTTAAATAGTTTCCGATTTTGTCTAAACCTACGGTCCTCACTGTGGGAGTATTTATTACGAGTATATGCAGGTTATAGCTCCAAGTTAAAAGATAACAGCCAAATGGAGTGAACGCTAGCTAGCTCTATATGTCGTGCGCAAGAGCAACTGTTTTGAGCTGTTTGTTTCTCTTTACAAGTATTATTAATCATTACTATTATTATACAAGTATTATTAATAATTTATGCTATAGTCTATAGAGTTAGACTATAGTAGTAGTATTAATTTCCACGAGATGGTGACAGATAATCTCACAAAGCATTTCGTAAAAGCAACATCTTTGTCTCAGTTCCAAATACCCACCTCAGTTTCCAATGAATCACAATCTACTCTATCAACTTTCTTTATTGTTCTTGTACTTCTTCTTATGGGTATCTGCATACCAGAACGATCGAATAAAATGATACTCGTGGGTGGAAATTTAGTATGAGGTAGAGTTTGTATTTGATGAAATTCGAACCTAAGTGGACGTGAGTTAGCTGGCTCTTATACCATGATAGAAATCTAGCTCTTCCAAAAACTCAAACTGTTGGGGAGGAGTGAACTTTAATCATTTATGTTAATTCTTCAATATAAAATACTAGTACTATTGTCTATTGATATGCCAGTTTAACCATAATGGATGCTTTTTTAAAACCCGTGATGGGTTGATACTCTATCAATTTTTTTTCATTGATCTTATACTTCTACCCGAAGTATCCGCATACAATAACGATCGAATAAAAGACTAGCTGATATGGCAGTTTATAGGACCACACATTATAAAATCGATCAATTAGATTTAAATTAGAAACTGTCACTACTCATTTTGACACATCCAACTCTAAGTCTCTAACGCTCTCATCGATATTAAGGTGAGAAGTCTATTGTGAACTCCCTTTCGATGTATACACATGGTGGGCCACGCACAGTTGGAGGGGCCCACGCGGGCCACACTAGATCCCGGGTCGAAGTTTCCGACTCTAGCCCATTGTCTATTTTAACTTAACTGATAACATCGTATCCTTTTGTTTTCTCTTATTGTTTAGAGACCAAGGTTTTGTAGGTTGCTTACTTGATTAGATACGAGGGGAAAATGTGAAAAATTTCATAAGTTTTGGACCTTAAAGTAAAAACGGTTTACCTAGAATGAATAGAGATTTTTGGCGTATTGCGAAAACTAACAATCATTTTCTTACGCGCACGACATAAGCCGGCTTTTGTCATGCAGGGAATAATCTGCCAGTTTATTTTT
>JAQRGC012289830.1:0-10524 GCA_028659135.1 Plantago lanceolata
TATGGTTGGTAGTTGAAATGGGTTTATGTGATTTGTGGTTCTGCCACCAGCCCATCAGTGTAACTGGAACTAATTTAGTTAATCTTCTTCTGATTTAGTGGCTTATCATCATCAAATTACACAGAGCTTTCCCAGCTTTATGACAAGTATAAAACTCAAGGTCAGATTTGGTTACGCCAAATAATAATCTATCAGTGTTTTAAGTTATCAGTTTTTAATTCTGTCAAAAAAATGCATGTATTTTTGGTTATGGCCTAATTGAGCAATGTCACGTCCAGGATTTGAAATCTTAGCATTTCCTTGCAATCAATTTGGGGGACAAGAACCAGGATCAAATGCAGACATCAAGCAGTTTGCATGTACAAGGTTTAAAGCGGAATTCCCCATATTTGACAAGGTAATTGTACTTGTTAAGTGAGATACTGCTCCCCCTCTCTTAAATATGATGTTTCAGAATAGTTGACCATTTTCTTTTAATTAGAGCAGGTCGATGTAAACGGACCAAATGTGGCTCCAGTTTATCAATTTCTGAAATCAAATGCTGGAGGACTTTTAGGCGGTGTGATTAAATGGAACTTTGAGAAATTCCTCGTGGACAAAAATGGCAAAGTTGTTCAAAGATATCCACCTACAACTCCCCCTATGCAAATAGAGGTGAACGCCTACTTTTAGTACTTCTTTGATTATTTGAAATGATCGCATAGTACTTTAATAACTGAAAGTCTGAGTTCCATCTTGATTTCTGTTACTTTCTTTGGTGAGACATATTTCTAATTATTGAGAATTAATGCTGAAAAGGATATCTAATTGTTACCTCAATCTGGGCATTTTATATATTCCTTGTGTTCGTTAGAGATCATCAGACTCTCCTGTAAATCTCCATGCAGTCTATGTATGGTTATGTTAACTAATCTCACCGATGAATTTCAAATGCTTCACAGACAGTTTATTTTCAAATCAAGAAGCTGCAATCTGTATGCAGCCTAAACGCCGTTTACCTTATCTGCATTGCAGTTATGGAATATGTTAGATACTGTTGCATGTCATACTCACATCAAATGGTTCAGAAGTAGGATGTTTATGCACTGTTACCTATATTCCTGTATTATGAAAGTAGCTATATCTTAGAAAGTCAATTTTGATCCCCAATTAAGTTATTATTTACCAAGTGATAAAAAAAGTGGTGATATAGGTGTGGATGCAGTTATAAGGTGGTTAGGGTGTAAATGTAGTTATAAGGTGGTTTAGGTATACTTGTAGTTGTAATAATTAAAAAAATTGCCGTTTAAAAAAAACTATTACAAAGTGATGATATAATTTATGTTTATTAACAGATTTTGGGGGTTTAGTCTAAAATTTATACTGAATTTGGTCCAATACTTGAATATTTATGTGTTAACAACAGGTTTTTCTGTAGTTCTACCTAGATATTAATCAGAATAGTTGGATTCTGAAATTTTAATACATGTTTTACTGTCATCTGTTACAGAAAGATATCAAGAAACTTCTTGCAGCACCATGAAGGCCATGCGCATATGCTTTTCCACATGCTTCCTGACTGACGATAATCCTGAGCATCATGCATTAGACGTGCTGCTGGTTAGTGTATTATATCTATGCAGAATAATTCAACATAGAGCCTTTACAATAATGGCGGTCTACAGATAAAGGCTTATCCATAGTTCGAAATAATGTTTTAGTTTCACATCGAGTATCACTGTGTATTCTGTAGTATATTATGCTGTATCTCATGCATGTTTTTGTTCTATGAATAATTGAGTATGTTTACAATGTTTTCAAATCCTTAATATCAGAGAGGATGGTATGGCACTTTTACTTTCTTCTCTGATTATGATTCATGTATACTTCTTGTACTGCTCCCTAAAGTCTACTTCGCTCCAAATGAGATTTTACATTGAAATTTTATGTTGATTTTGTCTCATGAGTCCATCTCGCGAGAGACGCAAACATAAAAATTAACACGTGTATAATTTAACAAAAATCGCGGGTAGGGAGTCATAAGGTGGTCTGGTGGTAAGGGTGCTGGAGTAGCACATGGAGGTGGGGGGTCGAATCCCGACGGAGTCATAAGGTTGGTATAGGTGGTAAAGAATTAGTTTAGGAGTAGGAGTAGGGTAGATTAGATTTGCCGATTAAAAAAAACAAAAGGTCTGGCTGGACCCACGAATTAAGCAAGGAAGCACATCGGCCATGGCAGAAAGCTCGAGCTTTGCCATGGCTGTCCAACAGCGAGCTGAACTTGCTGCACCTTGCAGCGAGCTCAGCTCGCTGATATGGTCTCCTTCATGGACTACCTGTCCATGGATGGAGCTTCCATGGAAGCTCTCTTATCTTATCATATCTTTTTTTTTTTTTTTAATTGGTTTTAATTTTCCATTAAATTCTTTATGGAGCATCTATTGACATCTGGTCAGTCGGTTGCTTCCTAGCGGAGATACTTGGCAGGAAACCAACCTTTCCAGGAAATGATTGTCTCAATCAACTAAGCTTGATCATTAGCGTTCTTGGTAGCCAACCGGAAGCTGATCTTGAGTTCATTGGTAATGCAAAAGCTAAGAGCTTTGTACAATCTATGAAAATTTCCAGAGGGGTCAACTTTCCGTCTCTATTTTCCGCATGATGATCCTCTCGCACTAGATTTCTTGAGCAAGATATTTAATCAATCCAAAAGAATAACGGTTGATTATGAGGCTCTATGTCACCCTTATATCTCAAGTCTGTACGATCCCAGTTTAGAGTCCTCCAGCTCCAAGTTAGTGTTGATATAGATGAGACCATTGGGAAGCCAGTGATTAGGGAGATGATTTTAAAAGAAATTCTCTGCTACCATCCTGAAGCTGCTTATGGTAATGTGGTCTATTGATTGTTATTCGGCAAGGTTGCGTTGATACTTTATATTGGTTGAGGTACATTTTCCGTCTGTTGTGAAGACGGTACTTATGATCTGCTTCGGGTTCTCTGAAACCGTGATGCAAAGATGCATTAAGTTATTTTGAAGCTCCATTGAATTTGAGTCCATAAAGGCATATTCAACTGAGGCAGAAATTTTTAATGAGATGTGATGTATTTGAACTTATTATTGTGAGGCTTTGGTTAGGCGGCTATGTGCTTGCATCAGCTAAATGAAATAAATTTGCATGGTCTTCACCTACTTATATATTCTCAGGTGCTCTCTGCGACTGTGATACTTGTGCAACGTCTCGGCCTTATGGATTGTGCAGCCTCTGCATAAGAAGTACTCTGCCATCTGTAATAAGGTGATATCTTCATATTTTTCAGGTAATTTAATTCATGCGAAAGATTTTATCGTACGTTTTACATGTCTTCCTAATATACACAGTAATAGTACTGTATATAGAGTGTCCTGTATTTATTCGGAAATAAACACCAAGATTCTGGGATATTTTCTGATGAACTTGTGCCATTGTTGATTATAAGTACTTTAATGCTCCCTTTATCTACCTTTGTTATGAGCTCCTTTATAGTTTGTGTCATATGGTATGCTGAGATGCCTGAGATCATGCTCCTTTTATATGAGGTGCTTAATGTGATATGTGGTGCCTATATGCATCATTATTGTTGAGAAAATGTTCGCTAGACGTGCAAGATAAAGTTGTTGCATACCGTAAGTTCCTAGGAAATGAAGTGATCGGGATTTATGTTAGAAGTAGTACGATTCGTTTGTCGGTGTTGATTACTAATATCTGTATGCAACATAGAGTATATGTTGAAGAAGTTTTCTAACATTTAGAGTGCCAACTTTACAGAGCAACTTTATGAAGCACTAGCTGTTATTTAAATGTTTATGATAGTTACATAAAGCCATATACACTTCATTTTCTTAGGAGTTAAGAGAAGTGCTTTCTTAGTGTAAGATGAAAAACTTTGAACTCCATCACCAGCATAAAGCCTCATCTTTCCTCTCCTCATTAAAGCTCTGAAATCCCACTTCTATTCTGTCAAAATTTGACCCTGTTAACACGAAATCTGTATTGTACCATGGCATCTCGAAGTGAAATTTCTACAGGATCAAGCGGCCCCCAAAATGCAGTTATATCTGGTGTGCAGCAAGTGTCAGACGAAAGCAAGGGGAAGCGGATTGTGACTAACCACGGAGTTTCAAGAAGGATGCGGATGAGGAAACAGAACCGGCTGAACGATCTGCTGCTTCAGTTGAATCAGCTGAGGGATCTAAAGGATCAACTAGTATCGGAAATAAACTCTGTTAACCAGCTCCGGTTGAGTATTGAGACAGAGAACTCTGTTTTGATGGCTCAAACATCCGAGCTGAAGGACAACCTGTAGAGCTTGTAAAGCTTTAGCAAGGTCATTGCATGTTATTTTGCTATCCTATTGACATAGTAGTAGTAATAAAAATATGCAGAAGCCTGAAGTTTCCACCATCCATATGTACGAATTGGAAGGCTCTTTGTGATGTTTTATTTGGCTATTAGTGATGTTGTCTGGTTATTTATTACTACTTATTAGTGATGTCTCTGGTTTGGTTCTGCCGTCCCCTGTTTGATCCTGGGGGATTAGCCATTTAGCCCCATATTCACTCTAGCAGGTGGGTTCCAGGATCGAAGGAATCCTCTGCTGTTTGTATGATATTGTACGATTTAGGCTCCGGACTCAACAAGTGGTTTTCTTTATGAGTTCTTTAGCGGCGGATAGCAGCATCTCAAGTCTCCACCCTTTAGTGGGCGTACAAAAGTAAATTACCGGAGAATGGTTTTGAGCTTGATCAAGATCTCAACGATATGCGCTACTCAAATTGAAACATACAACATAGTGAGTTGAAACATACATCAAACATAACTCGAGTAATGCACTACTCAAATTGTCTAGGGGTAGGCTTCAATCACAGCTACTATAGATTGAATATGCTTCACTGTGTGTGTACTAAAACCAGATGATTTGAGAACATGTCCCCATTCTTTTAGAGTCCTCTGCTTTCCAGTCTCTGTGTGAGCCAACACCACCATGTCCAATGCTAAGCGAACATCATTGAACTTTAAGTCTCCTTCCCCGACCACCACCTCTGCAATTATTACCTTCCCCCCGTCTTTTGGGACAGCTTCTCGACAGTTTCTCAATACCTTGATGCACTCCTCATCGTTCCAATCATGCAATACATGCTACAATGTCACAAGAACCAAAAGACAAGTGAAACAAGGATGCATGATACATAATTAGCTTAAGTATATAAGTTTTCAAATCAGCTAGGCCTTCACATTATGAGCTTATTTTATTCCGGGCACAGATGGTCAAATATTGAGCTTATACGCTAACTGATAGGTAACGCTGAACATAGCTAAACATACCATGAGGAAAGCAGCGTCGGCCTTTGGAACAGATACAAACATATCTCCAGAAACATGCTCAATGCCCTCAAAACACGGAGCAACAGACGTGACATGAAGGAGATCAAAGTTAATCCCACGAATCCAAGGGCATGCTTTAACCAAAGTGGCAAGAGCAGTCCCATTACCACCACCAACATCCACCAGAGAGCCTATCCCTCTAAACGCTTCCGGATATTGGTCAATGATTGCCAACATATCATTCTTAGCACGGCACGCCAGCCCATCGTTAAACAGCTGGCTATGCACAGGATCAGAAGCCACATAGTTCCACAAATCCTCGCCATTGGCAGAACTGAACGCAGAATCTGGGGTTAATGTGCAACGTCTGCTGAGGTTGTGCCAAGGAGCAAGCATAACATGGCTGTTCGCTAACAAGAGTAGAGAAGCCATGCTGTTCGGTCCAGTCTTGATGAGCAGGCGAGAAAGAGGTGTATGGACGTAGCAAGGCTGATCACCGGTAGGAACTTCCATCTGCTGCAGGTTGAAGAAACCATGGTGGATCAAGTAGCGCATGATCCTGTAAATAAGAGGCGGTGAGCAGCGAAGAGCGGTGGATAAGTCAGTGAGGGACATTGCTCCACCTTCAGCCGTTTCAAGAACGTCAGCAATGTTAAGTTCAATAGCACACTTAACTATTGCAATTGGTGTAAAACCAAGAACAAACTTCCACATCTCCAATTTCGCCTCTTCTTCGTCTGCTATTCTATTTGTTTTCGTAATCGACTCCATTTCCAATTTTTTTCTTTCACTCTTTGTAATTTTTTCCAGTAGGTGGATGAGTTAAGTGTCCACATGGAGTAAATGGGACTAAGTATATATAGATTCAAGTTTGAAGTAGTAAACAGAGGTAGCATCTATTCATCACAAAGAAACAAATCAGAAAGAGTTGGAGCTAGGCTAGCAGTAGTTACACTTACAACTTAATTAACTCCATGCATCTAACTACTATATGAATAAGTATTCTAATCATTATGATTATCACTATGAAAATAAAAATGAAAGCTATGCATGCATGATGTTAGCTAATTAAGCGCACTACTATATAATCTAATCTATTAATCACAAAGAAACAAATTAGAAAGAGTTGGAGATAATTAGAAAGTTTTAAAAGTGTAATTATTCCTTAATTTATTTTAACTCCATGCATCTACCTACTATATGGATATAAGTATTCTAATTAATCATGATTACAATTATGAAGATGAAAATGAAAATGAAAGCTCAACTACATGGTACATGAATGAAGAATTCCTTTTCTGACTAATCCTTGAGCCATTCCAATGGCCCCAAATGCTGTCTTCCAGATTAAACCCCACTTTTCTCCTTGGAATCATTGTAGTTTTCGGCCTCAACAACGGGTTTGCAGGTCATTTTTTGAAGGTGGACAGGTGGTTTCGGACTACTACTGGAAAGTTAGTTGTCCAGAATGTACAACCATCTCTAGTACAGCTTTTTTAGGCCTATACTACATTCCGTGGGTTCTGAAGCCCATTTGGGGTCTCCTCCTAACTGATGCGTTTCCGGTGAAAGTAGAAGGTAGATAAACATTGATTTGATGTTAAGAGAAACTTTATTGTAAAGCTGAGTATTGGAGAAGAGTCTGTCATGCAATCTCAAAAATCATTGGTACTTAGAGCGTTGTACACCACATTTTCACTTGTAACTGAGCTATGAGTAGTGAATTTTGTTACACAAACGTATGTGCAGCCGATAGAAAAGTTAATAGAAGCAGTGAATGGAATGTACAGGACCATCCAGTTTCCGTAAGTGTGGAAGCCTTCACTCTACATGTAACTGTCTTTAGCTCTAAGCATCAGGACTCATGAAGGACAGTTTTATACAGATCCTAGAGCTGGGCTTGCGTTCTCTAAGGTACTCACACAAACAGATCCTAGAGCTGGGCTTGCGTTCTCTAAGGTACTCACACAACTTGATTTTTTACCCTGTGATTCCTTGTACATTTCATAGCTGCTGGGAAACTTGATGTTTGGTTATTATTTCTCGAACACAAGAATTTATTGGAGTAATATATGCCGTAGGAGCAATGGCCTCAATGGTTGGAGTAATAGTATACCACAAACCTCTCAAAGACTACCCGTTCAGGACCTTGATTTTCTTCGCACAACTTTTATATGGCATTTCAGGGATGCTCGATCTTGTGTTCATGTTGCGGTGGAATCTGGCCCTTCATCAGAGATGCACATCCCAATCGAACAGACCTGGAAAAAAATTGCAAGAACAAACCCAGGCACCCAGCAGTTTCCTCTCCCCACTCCAATGGCTCCAAATGCTCTCTTCAAAGCTAAACCCCACCTTCGTCCTCGGCAGCGATCCAGCTATTTCCAATACCTTAAAGGGTGGTGATGAGGTGAAAATATATCTCCTACGGATTAGAGCGAATTAAGAAGATTTTAGTGGATCGAACGTCACGATCTCTGAGGAACGAGCAATACGTCGAGTTATTGTAGTCGACTTGGCCACAATCAGATTTAAGAAAAGAAGAAGGAATATTCCTTGGAGTATATCAGCTGGTCGGGAGAGGGTCTTCTATGTGAGAACCTCGTCCCGAGTGGTCTAAAGTACGAGCAGTGATTGAATGTGCAATTACTCGATCTGTCCAACACGAGAAAGAGAGGTCGAGGAAACCATTCCGGTGGAGGAACAATGTGACATGTTCCAGAAAGGCATATTCTATAAGTGAAATGACAGTAATGTCCTTGAAGGCGACGTTTTAAGGCGGTCAAAGTGAAAAGACCTGATTACCCTTGAAAGCGACGTATAACGGATTGAAGAATTTAGGGCTGACGTGTCAAGATCTTCACCATACAAGTGTAGGCCATCTAAGAGCCAAGTACACCTATAAATAGTACCAAAGATCCACAAGTACATGTAACTGATTTTTCTCAGTCAGACACATATACACACATATACGACCCTTTCTAAGGTTAAAGTCCAGAATATATTCCGGCCTGATTAAGGCAGGTCGGTTCTAACACATTAGCACACTCACACTCCACTGATATTTTGCAGGCTTAGGTAAAAGAGGACGTGAAAACAGTCCCAGATCTAGAGAAATACAAAGGCGTGACACTCAACGAGCTCACGCACGCGTGTTCTACTCCGACCCAACACGACTTGCCATATTTGACCCTCGTCAGGTGGCTTACTTCCGTCGCCCTGATACAGACAGATACTTCTATTAGTTTGCTCTTGTTCAATCAGAAAGGTTTGTTTTAGAAAATCTGAGGTGCCCGGATGATTTCTTGATTTTATTCTCTACTTCTTTTCATGTTTATATATTTTTCCCAAACATCCGAGCTGAGATTGTGAAGCTTTATCAAGGTCTTCATTATTGCATGTTATTTAGCTATCCTTAATATGTGAGTAAGTGTTGCGCAATGGACAATCGTAGTGGTGTTGCGCAATTGCGTTTCAACCACACACATTAATTATCACAATTGAGTTTAGGCATAAAATGGAATTTCTTTTAAAAACACGGGAACACCTAAAGGTCTTCTTCAACAAGCATTTTTCAAAATATAATTGGATAGAAATTATCATACATTACTCTATCATATACCCGAGATGAATGGTTGGAATATAATGACCTAGACATTATTTATAGTGAATTTACTCTTATAAATGCCTTTCAACCGTCTCAGTTTTTTTTTTCGCTTCAAGCAAAACCTAGCTAGACAAACTCTGCTCCCCCCATTCAGTATCGCTCTTTTTAGGTGTGAGTAATTGTATCTGTTTTGATAGATTTCGTGCGCATATCTCTTAATATGTGAGTAAGTGTTGTGCAATGGACAATGGTAGTGGTGTTGTGCAATTGCGTTTCAACCACACACATTAATTATCACAATTGAGTTTTATGCAAGAAATGAAATATTTTTAAAAATATAAATTTCGAGATGGAAGATTGGTATAGTTGTTACTTGTGAGAGTGTATATGTGCAATAAGGTTCAGAAAGACAAACAACTCAAGTTTGATGCGGCTCGAAAAGAGTGTATTGGGTAGGTTTCCTCATGTACTTGTAATCATTTACTATAAAATTTTAATGCTTGGTGTCAATATGCGTTTAGAAATATTGACTGCATTTTTTTTTTCTCGCTTCAAGCAAGACCTATCTACACAAATTCAGTTGCCTCCCATTCAGTATCAGTCTTTTCAGTTGTGAGTAATTGTATCTGTTTTGATAGATTTCGTGCGCATATCTCTTAATCTGTGATTAATTAGTGATGCGCAATGGACAATGGTAGTGGTGTTGAGCAATTGTATTTTAGCCAGTCGCATTAATTATCAAATTTGAGTTTTAGGCATAAAATGAAATATCTTTTAAAAACACGAGCACACTTAAAGATATTCTTCAACAAGCATTTTTCAAAATATAATTGGATAGAAATTATCATACATTTCTCTATCATGTACCCGAGATGAATGGTTGGAATATAATGACCTAGACATTATTTATAGTGAATTTACTCATATAAATTCCTTTCAACCGTCTCAGTTTTAATTTCTCTTCAAGCAAAGCATAGCTAGACAAACTTTGCTTCCTCCCATTCAGTATCACTCTTTTCAGCTGTGAGTAATTATATCTGTTTTGATAGATTTCATGCGCATATCTCTTAATCTATGACTAAGTGTTGTGCAATGGACAATGGTAGAGGTGTTGTGCAATTGCGTTTCAACCACACGTATTGATTATCACAATTGAGTTTTATGCATGAAATGAATTATCTTTTAAAAATATAAATTTCGAGATAAAAGGTTGGTATAGTTGTTACTTGTGAGAGTGTATATATATGTGCAATAAGGTTTAGAAAGACAAACAACTCAAGTTTGATGCGGCTCGAAAAGAGCGTATTGGGTAGGTTTCCTCATGTACTTGTAATCATTTACTATAAAATTTTAATGCTTGGTGTCACTATCAGTTTAGAAATATTGACTAAATTTTTTTTTCTCGCTTCGAGCAAGACCTATCTACACAAATTCAGTTGCCTCCCATTTGGTATCAGTCTTTTCAGCTGTGAGTAATTGTATCTGTTTTGATAGATTTCGTGCGCATATCTCATAATCTGTGAGTAATTAGTGATGCGCAATGGACAATGGTAGTGGTGTTGCGCAATTGTA
>JAQRGC012289842.1:0-10753 GCA_028659135.1 Plantago lanceolata
ATATACGAAGTGAACCAGAGCATAATCACAAAGCATTCAACATCTGCAACTTATATGTTTGCAGATTTCAACTTCACCATTGAGTATTATAGATCTCCGTACTTGGTATTTCAAGGCCGCGCCCCGACTTGGGCCCCTGCAAATGTTACGATGACAATCAATGTGGATCAAATCGATTTTAGCTCTGTTCAATGGAAGGATGCAGATGTGTTGATCTTCAATAGCGGCCATTGGTGGAATTATGACAAGACAATCAAACGGTATAATTTTGTACTATCGACTATTTTAAATGTGAGCATTTTTTATTTTCCAAGAAACCTCAAATATTTTTTGACAAAACGTATTTTTTTTTTTACTAGTAATTAGCAAAAAACACGCTAAATCGTAACCTTGCATCTGATTCTATGTGTAGAGGGTGTTACTTCCGAGAAGGGGGTGAAATATATACAGACATTCAAACTGCATTTGAAAGGTCAATTACCACCTTGATGGACTGGATAAATCGCCAAGTTAATTTGTCAAAGACAGATGTCATTTTTCGTACATTTTCCCCCACTCACTTCAGGTAACTTTTAAAGGAGAGATTTTGTACATGTTCATCCTCCCGAACTATTGATACATGGCTCATTATATATTCGATATTTGAAACCATATGCTATGTGAGAGTGTGTCTATGTTATTATGCAATGAAATCCACTTAACATTACTCATAATGTATATAGTGGTGGGACATGGAACAGTGGTGGAGGTTGTCACCTAGAGACGATGCCAGACTTAACTACTTCACCAATATCATACGAGACTTATTCGGTGTTTAAAATTGTTACTGATCCCCTGTCACAACATACAATAGGACGGAATGTAGACTTGTTGAATGTAACAAGTATGTCTTCGCAGAGAAAAGATGGCCACCCTTCATTGTATTATTTAGGGCCTGCAATTGGACTAGCTCCATTGAACCGTCAAGATTGTAGTCATTGGTGCTTGCCTGGTGTGCCCGACACATGGAATGAATTACTATATGCTACTCTCTTTAAAAAGTGGATAAGGCAACCGAGTCCGATCCCTATAACGCCATGACCCTTCCCCTTAATACACAACACAAACACATAGTGGACCGAGGCCATTGTGGGCTTTACATACTATAGTGAGGAGGCGTGATGATCACATCTTCAATGTAAACAATCTTTTTAGGGTGTAATTTCGCAGTGTATAGATTAAAACTCATTTTATTGTTAATATGATATGTGAATTTTACCAGCTTTTGTGATTATCGGAGGTGTTTGTCTTTGAACATGTTTACTCTACTCGATGTGTCTATCTGGCTATCAATCTTTAAACTCCGTTCACTTCACATTAAGTTCATTTGGGTTTAGTTCAGTTAGTCTAATTAAACGAATCGTTATGCTGTTTAACAAGTTTCATTGTCAATGCACAATTACTTGTGTCTTAAAACTTGTGTGATGTGTGCTAAAATTTGGACAAATCCTCAAACAGTAACAGTCGGCAGTGTCCAAAATCGTCAACAATGTTTAAAATTAGGACCACAAAATCTGAACATACACTATCGATAAGATCGACTAATTGACAATTACACCAATGTGCGTAAGAAAAGATTAAAATAATTACTCTCCTTTGAACAGACAAAATATTGTACTCCTACTGTATTTCTTTGTTTACTATGGAGTAAAATGTTAATCTACTCTAGTTTAGATTAATTGTGTTTAATTAGTGGGACCAAAAGAGTCGATCATCACAGACCAATGATTATGAACATGCTAACAGGATCCAGCTCACTATAAATTGTCCAAACAACACATGTCATCACCCAGACAAGCCAACACACTCTATTAACCACGATTATTATATAATTTACGTCTTATATTCGTCTTAAAAAACTCTAAAACTGAACTGAATTTAATGAAGTTAACTAATAAACATGTCGATCAATTTCTTATATTCAGATGTCGTAATTTTTAATATATTTTTGAACACAGACTAATACATGCGGTGATTATAAAGAATTTTTTTTTAAAACAGTAAGAAATTAAACCATGAGGTTTCAGAGTAGTAAAACTTGAGGTGATATAAAAACTTCATAGTCAAAATATAACATAAGCATGATGATGAACAAATAGTAACAATGTTGCTTCCGAATCTATAGTTTTCTCATATAAAAATGAGATAATGTTTCACGAATGGATTTTTTTATTTATTAATCCGAGAAGATATATTCGTCAATCGTCACAAATAAAATAAAATTTGTGGCGTTTTCATTCATTCTGTCACACAATAGAACTCCACTAAAATGGGATATAGATATTTCATGCATCTTCATGGAACGAACCTTAATCACTTGTTAACTAATTTGATTAGTTTCTAACAACCTTATTTAAGCTTTAAATCTTTGTCCAATCGTCATTTACTTGCTGACACGCAGCCATATTAGTTAATTTACTACTTTGGCTTATATATACACTCCTACTCGAATGGGTGATTTTGCATTCATAATACGTATCTTTCATAAAAAAGGTACCATACGAATTTTCAAATACATATGACTGACAAATTATTGTTAGTGGACGAAAAAGCCACCCGATATGTAGGTGTTAGGAAGCGAAAATGGGGGAAGTGGGTGTCGGAGATTCGTGATCCTTCGGGTAAGAGGACCCGAATTTGGTTAGGAAGTTTCCAGACAGCGAAAATGGCTGCCGTGGCGTATGACGTGGCATCATCCCATTTGAGAGGTGCAAAAGCGCGGCTCAACTTCCCCGAGTTAGTTGACGTTCTCCCCAAGCCTGTGAGTGCCCGAGCGGAGGATGTTCAAGTGGCTGCACGGGAAGCAGCCATGCGGTTGAGGAGGGGGGAGCTGACAATTGAAGACGACGGTGGCAGGGAAGGCGGAGGCGACATTGTGGTGCAACCGATACAAGTAAGATTATCGCAAAGCGAAATTGAAGCAATATATGAAGTGCCACTTGACTCTCCTACTAAAATGTGGATGGAACTAGAACTAGGTGCAGTTGCACCATCGATCATGCAATTTGAGAATTGTATTCAAGAATGGGATGAAAGTGTCGATTGTACTTTCCCCATATGGGACTAGCTACGTACGTACTAGACTACTAGCTAGTTTATGTTTGCCTATGATTTTATTCTTATTATCATCGAATTTTTACTTGCGCCAAAACCTGACTTCGGATCATCGTGGATAAAAAAATCCATCGTATTATATTTTCACTCAAATATTTATGATTACCTTGTCCTTACACATAATACGCTTAACACATTACAATGTTTGAAATGTGCGAATTATTCGTCAACACAATTATGTAAGATACTGATACTAAGGCTTTCTTCTCTTCGCCAGAACTGAATTGAACAGAACAGATTTGAAGTACAGTAGTATAAACTATAACTAAGCAAGACTGAACAGAACTGAACTGAAAATAATGAGTTTTCAGATGAAGAGAACAGAAATAACTTGCAAGACGATAATGCAGCATCCATCGATAGATAGATCAGGCGTTGTTGTTGTTGTTGTTGTTGTTTCGCAAGAGGTCGCAGCAAGTTCCACAACCACGCCCACAGCAACCACATTCACAATTACACTGCAGCTTCCTGTGATGCTTATATAACTCAACCTCAAGACCATGTGCCGAAAATTCAAATTCGCGATCAATATTCTCCCATTCGGGGTCGGTTTCCGATAGCACATCAAGCACCTCAATCTTAGGAGCTGCAGATCCTGCAAGAACACCGGAATTTTCTGGTGTGCTAGTTGTAGTAAAGTAGCACCAGAAAGCTAATAACATAACAAGTGCAAACACCAAAGTGAATGTGTAGTTAGTACTCTTAGACATTGTTATTTGTTGAGTGTAAGCTAGATTGGTGTATGTATATATTGTTGATCATTAGCCTAATAGTGTGATGATTTATATAGAAAATTTGAGGGATATAAATTAATTTAAGTATGGTAATTTAGTTTGGTGAAGATTCTAATGTTTTAGGTGATATTCTTCAAACGGTTTTTGGTGTCGTTTTGGGGGGAAACATACCTTGTAATTGTAAACCTTGCTAGCTCACACTCTAAATTCAACGACACTACTAGATTTGTTGGTATCGTTATTATTTGTTAGCTATCCCAATATACAAGTTAATCAAAACGTATAAGGTAAAGGAGGTTGAGATGAATGTAGCTGAAGTTGAGAAATAGAAGGTACATGATCAATAGAAGGCGTAGGAATTCAACGACATTGCTAGATTTGTTGGTATCATTGCTATTTGTTAGCTATCCTAATATACAAGTTAATCAAAAGCTAGAAGGTGATTGAGATGAATGTAGCCGAAGTTGAGAAATAGAAGGTACATGATCAAGAGAAGGCGTAGGAATTCAACGACGTTGCTAGATTTGTTAGTATCGTAACTATTTGTTAGTTATCCCAATATACAAGTTAATCAAAAAGAGAGGAGTCATAACGTGATTGAATTGAATGTAGTTAAAGCTAAGAAGTAGAATGTAAATGGATTAAATTAATCAAGGCGGAGGTAAAAGAAAGTAATATTGGTAGATTCGAATGGAGCCCTTTTTAATTACAACAGTAGATGAATAAAAGAAAGAAAAAGAAAGTTAATCGGAAAGCGTATTGAGGGTGAATTTTATCAGCTTAGCCCAATAGCCCATATGAATTCGGCCTGGCTATAATGAAAAAGTAACCCAATGGTTTGGGCGGATCCATTTAATATATTGAAGTAAGCTAGCTTAGCCCATATTAATCCACAATTTCACAGTAAAACCCAAAACCTTAATCTAGAGCCTCTTTTCCCGTGAGGCGTGGATAAAATCAGGTCGGTATCTAAGTGGAAAAATCAATTCATATAAATTTTTTCATATGCAACTGTGTTTTTATTGTGTGTGCATTTTTAAGCTAAAAAAATGCACAAAATACACGTACATTGCACTTAAGTAAGTACAACATGTGAATTAATTTTTCAACCTCTCCGTGGTATAAACCCGTGTGGAGGCAGTGGCGCTCTCCAAGTTTGTTGAGACTCATGATCCGATTTTGATGCACAGGAAATGTATCCCTATATATTTGACCTTGGTATATGCATATATCCCTTCTAGAATCATGAGACGTTGATCTTTTCCTTGGATCTGCTGCAGCCTTCTTCGATCATCAATGGCACCAATTAATCTCCACGGAGGTCGGTTTCGTTTCCGGCCAACTTTGAGCATTGCATGAACTGCATATATATAGATCGAGAGAGAGAGAGACGAACGTACATACAAGAACTAAAACGAACTGGAGTATAGCATTAATATTTTTTGGAATAACGTTAATAAAACGAACTGGAGTATAGCATTAATATATGATAAGAAAAGAATGTCGAGAAGCAATAAAGCAAGAGCCTGTATCACTGTATGTCTTTGTTTTGGTGTGACACATGAATAATTAAATGGGTTAATTGTATGGTTCCTTCCTGATTTTCAGTCATAGCCTCATACCGATTAGCCAACCATCCATCGTGTTACATTGAAAATCTACAACTTCCTTATTAAACATGTTTCCTTAAATGTTTAAACTTCAAACCATCCATGGCTAAAAAGTTATTCCATACAAGCTTTTTTTAACATTATTAAATACAGACAATATAAATGGGTTAATTGTCAACTGTACATGCATGTTCTTCATCAAAAAAAAAAAAAAAACTGTACATGCATGTTTCCAAAAGTCCACATATTGCAGCCCCAGAAGGACGGAAACTCAATGATGTCTCCCTAACACAACAATGACACGCAGAATACGTTGGACACACTCACACAGTCATTCGGCGTATTGATATGTTATTTTTGTGGTTGAGATGACGCTTTCAAGAAAATGCTTGGGGTGAACGTTGGCCCTCGGATTTTCTTAGAAGCCTTCCCCTTTCTTTCTGTTCGGATTCTCACCTTTGTTGTAATATCTTAAACTTTGAGCATTTCTTATGCTCCTTTTTCGTTCTAATATATTTTGCCGTTACAAAAAAAAAAACACAGTCATTCGAGTGATTTTAAGTTGATTTTTAAGGACCTATAATGGTTAAATCATGTGACATTTTCGATTTTGAAAAGTCATACGGAGGGGATATAGAGTCCAATCACATGAGAGACATACATATTTTTATTCCGTACATATCGATGTGCATATGATCATGCACTTTGCTTTTAAAAAGAAAACGGTCGAAAAAAGTTCTAAAACTCTCATTTGAAAAGACACACAAAATTATCTTCTAAAATATTCACATAATGTCAACACTTCCAACTTATACATCTCTAATTCGAGTCACACGAATCAATTTTCGGTTATATATTACATCATAGTTTGTAAAACCCATTGCATGCATGCTTGACTTGTAACACACATCAAGCATATAAGTCGATTGGAAAACACATACTGTTGAAAAGCATCAACGTACACTAAGATAGACATGATCAAATTTGTGTGTGGGGTTAAAAGTTGAAAAACCTCTTGTCCCTTTCCCTGTGAATAATAACGTAACATACAATGTTCAAACTGGAGAAGAGAAAGAAGCCATGTCAAAATCAGAAAAGAAAGAAACTGGTCACTGGTGATCGAGCTACGAAATGGAAGATAATGACCTTTCAAGTTTCAGCTGAGGTTGTACATTTTTGGTTCAGGATCACTATGCTTCCCATTTTCGGAATCTTTAAGGGATCATCATTATCGACCATTCGATCAAGCTTGTATGCAACTGATCACAGGCATGCACCACCGCGCATTGCACGCTATTAATTTCTAGTAACTATATATATATATATGTACACATGTATGCAAGAATATATCAAGTAACATATATTTGCATGCATGGTGTAGGACTCGTGTTTATGATCCTTAACTGCCACATATATAAGACTGGAATTCAGAAAATGTATGTATGTGTCAAAATTGAACATAGGTTTTCATTCATATATAATTAAGACTAATAGATAGATAGATAGATATATAAGCAAGCACCCCTTATATAAGAGTCAAGAGACAGGAAATGAACTCACAGGGTTAATTTTCGATGATCATAGATCAGTAGTATATATCTGATGATTAATATTGTACTACGTACCTAGTTAAAATTCTCACATACCAGCTACAGATCGATCGATTGATCC
This sequence comes from Plantago lanceolata, assembly GCA_028659135.1. Classification (NCBI taxonomy): domain Eukaryota; kingdom Viridiplantae; phylum Streptophyta; class Magnoliopsida; order Lamiales; family Plantaginaceae; genus Plantago; species Plantago lanceolata. The sequence goes on from JAQRGC012289842.1 coordinate 7,169, forward strand.
ATCCATCTTAGATCATGTTATCTGCTAGTGATCTATATATCTGCGCGCCCCTTTAAAGGATCATAATCGTCTGATCATCATTCATCACCACGTACGTACGATATCCTTGCCAGGCATAGATACATACATACGTGCATATGATATGAATGGTATACTGAGCTGATCAGATTCGGATCATGATTCAGTTGTGGGCAGGAGGGTGAGTTCTTGGAGGCAAATAGTCCAAGTTAAACCCTGGCTCATCGCCTGCTCTTTTCTCGTGGGGCACTTTCCAGCTTACACTACTGTTACTTTCTCTAGAGGACTCATGATCCGTTTTCGATGATGCTGCACTTGAAGATACTTCCACTTGATCATTGCCACTTGTATCAGCATCATCATGATCAGCTCTGGGATCATGGATCTTCTTCTTTTCCTCGGATCTCCCTTCTTCTTCTTTTGCAGCTTCTTCAAAGCCAATAACTACTTCTTGCACCGATGAGCTTTTCGTTGAAGGAACCCTCTCTGGATGATTCAGCTTCTCATCAAGTTTCTGCATAAAATATCAACATTTTATAAGTTTCTCCAAACTTCATACATGCTAGTCATATCACTATATATATACCCTTACTGATCATCAAACACAAACAGTACGTTGCATATATACATACTAAACTAACTACTACTACTAGACATGATGAGCGAACTAACCTTGCTTGTTGAGACCTCCACTTCCTTAGCGGCTACCACGCCTAAACTCCGAGCTTTGCACGAGTAGAAAGATAAACATACAAGAACCAAAACAAAATGTGACGCGGTTGACATTGAGCTCGCTAGCTACGCCAGTGTTCTTGATCGATCAAGAATAGTGGCTGGCGATGAGTCTCTACACCGTTTAATACGAGAATAGCTTACTAGATCTCTTCAGCTCAAGATCAGTGAGTTCAAAATGAGATAACAATATCACAAATAGGCCTCTTATGTCTGTCTGAAATACAGTTTAGGGACCCTAGAGAACAAATGAAAGAGAAAGAAGGAACTCAAACTATAATGTATGTTGCTTATAAATATACTCCATGTCAAAGACTCAAAGTACAATTTTTATAATTGTGGACTTAGAAATAAAAAAGGGTATAGGGTAGCTAGGGTTGCATGTAAAGGGTTGAAAGAACAAGAGAAGCAAGAAAGCAAGTGCCTGTCCCCAATTTGGTTCCATCGAGGAACCCTTACTTCCTTGTCTTGGTGTGACAAATGGGTTGTGGTTCTTGTTTTTAGTCCTACTTTTTACCATCATTTTACATTGAAAATCTACAAACCCTTAATTTGTTTAGTGATGTGTTTACTTAATTAATCAAAGGGGGCAAAAAGTTACATGCCTTTTTAAGATTATGGAAAACCAATGTGGTTGTAAACTCTGTGTTCCCTACAAATCTAGTGTATGCATCATGAGTCATGACAAATTTAAGGGATCATGAAAAGGATTGTTTTGTTTGGTACAGATCGATCATTACTTGAGTTCGTTCTGAACAGATCGATCGATCTCTCTGGTGGATCGATCGATCCCAATGATCATCATCAATGTCAATGATCGTATAATGAAACAACAACGATCATGTTCTGTTTTCCATGTTCCTTTATCGAGTTTGAAGATCAGAGCGACAGCTAGCAGTGATCGAAGAAGAAATATCGTTCTGCAAATGAAACATCGATGATCGATCATAAGTTGATCTTTTAAGGCTCGAGTAGAAAATCCGGAATCATCGGTGTTGCTCAGAGATTTGCATGTGTCATGTGTGACAGAAATTAATCAAATGGCCAGACCGACCCCCCTAGTGTCTAAGGAACCATGTTTTCGGTATCTTCTGTTCTGTAGTTCGGTACTGTGTGGATATAGCTGCTGCACCTAAAAATGGAAGAGTGATAAGCCCTCTAATAGTAAACATACCCGACCCACCTGAAACTCGGTACCTGCTGTCATATCGGGTGCACATTCCAGAAATTGTGAACCCGAGTAAATAGAGAGAACGTGGAATTCGTGTACCAGTCCTCTGCCATCACAAAACATTAAAACAACTCGCAAGAGAGAACACGCACCCAACACCCGCACCCAGAGGAGTCATCCATCCAAAAAGCAGTAATCAAGAGGAGTATATAAGATCGCTAACTCTTTAGAAAAGTGGTCAGAAAACCTAATGATCGAGATATGATCGATTTGATCAGTTGCTGGCTTGCTGCATATGCAAACTTTTAAAGCTTCAATTCAATCCCCACATTGGCTTGGCTGAGTTGCCTCCATATGCCACTTGGAGTCACAGTGGTAAAAGAAAAGTACCCGTGTGGAAGTATAACCCGATTTTTACCACATTTTAACCAATTAAACAATTTCTCAAGCTACCTAATCACTAATCAATCACATGCCAAACAGTAACACTCGCTCAGAACAATCAATTCAACTGAGTTGCTCTCATCGTATGGATCATATACCAGAACAAGGTGCACATTACAAGAACAGACTTTTCATTGGATATCCGAGAAAATAAATTTTCATCACGGAGAAGAACTCGTACAAGATAACAAGAAACCCATTATTAAGAATCCAACTGAAAGCAGCAGGGGATTTGAGTAACATTTCAACAGATATAACTATTTCAAAGGTTAAGACTTAATTAACAACTTACCGGACACTGAACTTTTTAGCGATGTGACATCACATTGGACAGCTTATACAATTCGTAACACAGATTAAACGTCGAACTCCATTCTTATTTGAATCATACTATTGCCAACTCTGAACACAGATTAAACGTCGGACTTCATTCTTATTTGAATTTGCATCAGTAAGGAAAATGATGAGAAACAATGAAGAAGCCTACAGATTAGAATATGTGTTAAAGTGTAAGTCAAATTCTAAATGACAAGAAAAAGGAAATAGTTGTGCATCTAACATTTCTAGCTTAATGGAATCTACAGCTCAATTTTCAATTTTAACTAGCCAATAAGCTATTATATCAAGTCTTGATAATGAAAATGCACCTCACAATGTGTAAGATGTCTGCTGCTTAAACAATGAGCTGACCTACAGAAGGAAATCGGTGACTATCTTCATCAAGTAATCCAGATCTACTAGCTCCAATAGTTTGTTGATCAAGCGATGAATGGCTTGAAGATGTTTACGAAAGAATACCTGCACAGCAAACTAATGTTACAAACAGCCAAAGCACATCAATTGAAAGATACAAGGCCAAAATGCTTCTAACTCATCACTGTACCAACAAGCTGTAGTAGAGATGTAACGAGAATATTATCAAGTTTAATAGAAATAATGTTTTTGAGAATCAGGGCAAAATACTTACTACAGCAACCATTTATTGAACTTTCAGGAGATATGATGTCGGAAAATGAGTCGACTAATTGTCCTGCCAAACTAACTGGATCATCAATTAGCGTGTGTATGAACGTATTAACAACCCTACGTTCCTGCTCAGTAGATCTTAGACTGAACCATGTCAGTAACTTCAATCTAAAACCCTTATTCATATAGCCCTCACGCTCCAGCCAGCGGATGATCTTCACACAATATTCAAAATTCTCATCTAAGCACTCGGA
>JAQRGC012289921.1:0-15944 GCA_028659135.1 Plantago lanceolata
TTTCTTAACTCCTAAATGAATTGCTAATGTGAGCCTGTTGTGTTTGATTTTGTTACTTGGAGATGAATTCTAATGTGCTTGAGTCGTATTTGATATGCTGAGTTGTAGGTGATCTACCTGATTTTATTTTGTTACTTGTATATGAATGTTAATTTGCACCCGTCTTGCTTGAGTGTTTTACTTGTAGATGAATGTTATTGTACGTCCACCATATCTGAGTGTTTTCCTTTTAGATGAGAAATGTGATTTTGATACATTTAGATGAATGCTAATCTGTGTCCTATATGAGTTGTTTACTTGTAGATGAATGCTAATGAGCGACCGTTTTTTATTTTTTATTTTTATTTAATTTTGTTGTTGAAACACAAAAGGGGGGTTTTAGAATCGTCACAGAACTAAATCATGGCGAAACAAACATGTTGCTATTCTCTCTATTTGATTTTGTTACTTGTAGATTTAGAGAAATGCTGTGCATCCATCTTATGTGTAGATGAATGCTTATCGTTGTCTTATTTGTGTTTCTTTATTGGTGTATGGTCTTAGTTTTGTGCTTGACCGGATGAGTTATTTGCTGCAGGCTGTATTGGTATTGTTGATCATGATGTTGTGGAGCTTAACAATTTGCACAGGCAGGTACGTCGCAAGAAAAGAAAAACATGGGCAAATATTATCATTTATACCACATATTAACTCCGGTTGATGCTGAAAAAAGTAAATGAATTATGCATTTGGCTAAGGGAGGGCAGAGAAAGCCACTAAGAGAAAATTTAAAGATTGAGTATTTGAATACAGTATATGAATTTACAGTCCCTGTTGTGCCAACAATGGCATTAAAAGAGCTTTTGAATGAGTTAGCTTAGGCTTTGTTTACGGCTTGACTTAAAGATTTATGGTTTAAACTTTAAACAGCAGCGATATTAATTTAGTATAATTTTTTTACTTTTCGCAGTGCCTAAGTTCAAAATAAACAGACGTAGTTTAGATATACTTTAATCAAATTTAAAACCATAAGTTAAACATTGCATTAGTGGATTGGATAGAGTTGAATCAATTTGTTGATTTGGTTACTCAGGTCCCCTCCCTAACGCATGCGTTGTGGCTTGTTATATCTTGTTGACTTTAAGTAGACAAATACCTGCCTTATGGATTTGTTTGTTAGATAAAATAAGGCCATTTCTTATATCGAGGAAGCTAAACATAAAAATTTTAATTCTTAACTTTCTAGTGCCACACCAAATGAGGAAAGCACCTGACATGGAGGTTTAAAAAGTTGACATGTTCAACCATTACCTGGTCTTGATAAAGGTTTTGGTATAATCATGAACTTATTGCTGTGCACCACGAGATTTAATTGGTGTAAATCATGCACACAGAGGTTTTATGCGTGATCTCAAATAAATCTAATTAGTATATTCTCAAGGAAGATAATACGAAGTCTTCAGTTTCTAGCATGAGTTTGTGAGAATAGATGACCTTTTCCCTTTTGAAAGAGAATATTATAGGGTGAGATAACAATGGGATTGAATATTATTATGTTGTCTTTGCTTCCAACATGAGATGGAATATCTTGTTCTCTATCTGATTTTGTCTTGGCTCACAAACTCTAATGCATACTTGAATCTGCTACTTGCTGGAAGGTTTTCCTTTCAAAATAGGTAGAGAGTGGGTGGGGTTATGATAACATGTAATTTCACTGGCTCTACCACTTAGGGTAGAAAGAGTGTATTGCCATCCCTAATTAACTGTATCTTTTTCGTTCTTAAGTCTGATTAGAGACACAAATTAACAAATATTTCTCGTTTTCTCAATTGCTGGATATTCTTTCTTTTTCTTGTAGTTTTATCTCATGATATGATAATTTTCTCACTCTCTGTAGGTCATTCACACAGAAGCTTATATTGGAAGATCAAAAGTAGAGTCTGCTGCTGCTGCATGCCGGGCGTATGTCTGTTTATTTTACTATAATGTTTTTCTTTTATTTAGTTACAGCTCTAAAGTAGTAACAATATTATGTTTGTATATTTTGAAAAGCTTCAGGTCATTAATATGTGATTGTTGGTCTCTAACTCAACATACATTGTTTGTTCAGCATTAACTCAACCGTCAAAATTATAGAACACAAGGAAGCATTCCGAACATCCAATGCCTTGGATATTATGAGCAAGTATGACATTCTTTATCTATTTTGTCCCCCATAACATTTTTTTCTTCTAAAATCCCTGGTACCTGATGCCCATCTCCAGCAGCAGCTGTGATTTCATATTTTGCAATTTTTTATATTTCTTAGGTACGATATTGTTGTAGATGCAACTGACAATGTGCCCAGTCGTTACATGATCAGTGATTGCTGTGTTGTGTTGGGTAAGGTGAGTTTCACCTTCATTGTTTGAAAATTAATTGGACCATCATTAAAAAGATGTGAAATGGAGTAATTTGTACTGGAGCGTTGGAATTATTGTTACTGATTGCATCTTGTAATATATTGCACAATTTTTTTCGTCCATAGTGATGACACAATAGCAACCTCCAGTGGTATGTAATCAAGAATTCCTTATGTTGCATTTTAATTGGTGGAATTTGAGTTCAGTTCAAATTTAAGAATTCTTGATTACATATATATCTCTGGCTCTCTTGCCTTTCTAGTTGGGTATCACCTGAAATATAGTGCTAAGCCTCCTTTCTTTTTTTAATAAGAGGACAATTATCTCTGTCTCTGTCTCTGTCTCTGTCTCTCTTACCTGTTACTGATACTTTTGCAAGGGTAACAATATAAATGAAAAAATCATTGGAAAGTTTTTACCAAGTTGCCTCACCTATACCTTAGCAAGGAACTTTTCTCTGAATGCTGACAATGTCTTTTTATGCTTTTCAGCCTCTTGTTTCTGGAGCTGCACTTGGACTTGAAGGGCAGGTATATTTCTGAGGCAGCTCCTTACTCTTTCTGTTGACCATCTGCTAATTATATACTGACAAATAGGAACAGTGACTATTGATTTATTGCATTAACCTGTCTTTGATTGCCATTGCAGCTGACAGTTTACAATTACAATGGAGGCCCATGCTATCGATGCCTCTTTCCAACTCCACCCCCTACGACGGCATGCCAGAGGTGTGCAGATAGTGGAGTCCTGGGAGTAGGTATATCTAGCATATAGCACAATGATGGTCTTTAAATCATACTTAAATATTGTTAATCATTATCCGGCTGTCTAGAATTAAATTTAGGATTGAGAAAAGGGGATTTTTGATCTTTGTAGAGTAAAAGGTGTTTTGATTTGGGAACTGGATTTGGCATTATACAGATAAGTGGTGCTCTTTATGTAGCGGTGGACCACTAGTCCACCCTCTCACATAAAATGTGTGTCGTCACATTTTATGTGAGAGGGTGGACTAGTGGTCCACCCCTTGCATGCAGAACACCCTGTTAGAGATCCTGTATGATTAGTTTGTTATGGTTGATCCCAGTTCCCACATCATGTCATAGTAGTCGATAGAAAATAGCAGACCATAGCATAGGTACACATTGCTGTGCTATATATCAGTATTGACAAGATAGTGAACCCTAACAGTATGTAAACTTATGTTACTATTTGGAGTTATAAAATTCACTCCGTATAACACAAACTACTACTCCACCCACCAACAAGCTTCCCACTTTGATTTCTTTACTCTTTTCTAGCCTCCGTTTGACCTCAAAATGATCATAAATCATCCCGGAAACATAATTTACAAAATTATAAAATGAAACTATAATGATTAGTATACTCTTATAATATAATTTTTTAATTACTTTTTGGCGTAATTTATGATAAAATTTGAGGTCAAACGGTGACTAAAAAAAGTCAACAGATCAAAATGGGAAGCTTGTTGGTGGATGGAGGGAGTAAAACGTACTAGAAGTACATGATAGTACCTTCATTAGTTCATCACAGTGAAAATGAAGACGAATTTCATGTATATTGATGGAATCCTACAATTGAACTACGTTAAACTTGGAAAACGTTATTTTCTTTGCTGATTGGACAAAAATGGACTGGAGGGTTTTGTTTAGAGTTGTTACATATTTTATTCTTTCCTTTGGAAAAGCCCTAGGTTCTAATAAGTGAGGCTATACAGTCCTATCTTCTATCCAGTACAGCAATAATAGTGGAAAATAGCAGGCAGCCTAGGCGTCGCCGTAATGATTAAGCACCCCTTGGTGATGCTACTAGTTATTGTGGCCTAGCCACCTCAATTTACCACGAATAAATGTGGATTATGCCTTTGAGGTGACTAAACCTTATGTTTTGTCTGGTTAATTATATAAGATGATTAGTAAGTGGGTAAAACAGTGTAGAATCTTAAATTTTTGAAATTTCAGAAATAAAACATAGATGAATATGAAAATGTGTAACAGAGATGTGACGTCTGCCATAACAGCCCTACTCATATGCATCAACTAACTCTATAAATCCAAATCCTCCCCTGAATTGAAAGTTGAAACTCGTTTACTCTACAAAATCCAAAATCTCATTCTTCAGTCCGAATCACAGATATAAATGTATTAGCCTGTATGATAGACTAGATTTTGGTCTTGGATGATTATAAATCATACATTATTATATTTGCGAGGAGCCAAGACCTCAATTGGTTGCAGAACAGGAGCATTTTCTGAGTTTTATAGTGACTGTTTAAAGGTTTTACCAAGCAGTTTAAACAGGGCTGCTTATTTTGTGATTTTCCTGAATGAATTACAGTTCCTGGAATCATTGGGTGTCTCCAAGCCTTGGAGGCTATAAAAGTTGCAGCTGCAATTGGCGAACCACTTTCAGGACGTATGCTTCTATTTGATGCACTTTCAGCTCGCATTCGTGTTGTAAGTACCCTTGTTTCTTGAATGAGTACAATGTTGCTCTGAACAAGCACAATGTTACTCATATGTCCTCGCTTGTTGGTATCTGAGAGGTAGCCGATGGTTAGTTGTGCATACACCTTTAGGTTGAACTCAAATAATGCTGTGGAATAAGACGCTCTCAAATTTGGTTCCTTACCACGGTTGCATGTACATGTTTTCTGAGTTCGTTGATTTATTTTGTTTCGTTGATTTATTTTGTTTCACAAATCTTATTATCATTTTATGTTAACTTCTTGTGCCACCACTTATATGATACACAACAAATATGCTCAACCCCACTTTCTCAAGTTATATCAGTACTTATCTATTTAAATGCCACATATATGGTAATACCCATCACATTCTTCTAAATTTCGGTGTCGAACAAAACGTTGAGAATCACATGAAACAGGAGTATTGTTCTATTCGGCTTTCATGTTTTCCTATCTCAAGTATATGTCCATCTGTTCAGCTCTAAAAACCACCTGTTGCATGAATCAGGTGAAAATCAGAGGACGGTCATCACATTGTGAAGCCTGCGGAGAAAATTCAACAATGACATCACAGAAATTCCGTGAGTTCGATTATGAAAAGTTCACGCAGTTTCCTCTTTCCACGGTGGGTATATACTTCCCTATTTATTTTGCTTAGTGTTTTCCCTAAGTAACAAATACAAGTGAAAATTGTGATGTGAAAAGAAAAACACAAATCCTAACAGCGGATATGCTAAAAAAGATGGCCATAAACAAACCTGCTGATAGTGATAGTGATAATCAACTCATATTTCCGAAAGTTCTAAATATTAAACCTACACCTGTATTTATAAGCTATCATATGTTACCATCTTAAAGCCTCCGAAAGTTAGAAATAGAATTAATCTACTCTTCCTTTCTTTATGCATTTTGCTTTCCTTCTAACCTATCTTCTCTGTTTCAACTATCCCTGAAGATGTGTATTGTAAAGGTCGGTATCTACTATCTAGGGTGCTCTATTTTGTTTCCTGCATGTACATGTTGAGTGAGCAAATGATGTCTTTTTAACCGTTATAATTGGCCATCTTTTCTTTTTGTTTTAATCTCCCTTGTTTCTAGGCTTACAGTAAAGTTTGAGCTCCCTATGTAAAGTGGGGCAATCTGTTGTTGTGCTTAGGGTACACTTCTAGAGAAGTTCATGCCCAACCCATGGGCAGACTCCATGGATCTTTTCTTCACTAGATTTGAAGTGATCCTTACTTGTAAATTACCATTGCAGGCACCGGCAAAGCTAGCCCTCCTCCCAGAAGATGCTAGAATAACGAGCAAGGTGTTCAATGAGAGAATCATAAATGGTGAACCACATGTATTAGTAGATGTGAGACCGGCACATCACTACAAAATTATCTCTCTCCCAAAGTCTATTAACATTCCTCTTGCTAGTTTGGAGGGGAAAGGTTCTGAAATCTCCGATGCCTTGAGTAGAGAAGGGAACAAGGGCGGCGATGCTTCTTTGTATGCTGTTTGTAGAAGAGGTAACGATTCACAGAGAGCTGTGGAGTTGTTGCGCAAGATGGGGTTTGCCTCGGCTAAGGATATAATCGGGGGACTTGAATCCTGGGCTCATGATGTTGATCCCAAGTTTCCTACATATTAGACTGCATTTGAAATATTTGATGTGTTGTAGTCAACTCTGGTGGGCGAATGTACTGCATTCGAACAGAAGGATAATCTGGATTGATCTGTACTAGCAATATAAGTTTGGGATTGGGAAACATTTTTAGAAATCCAATTTTGGTACTCCAGACTTTAAACCTTTAATAAAAAGATAATAGAGGTAGTAACTTTTAGCTTTAAATCATTTTAGTCCTACATTTTTTATGAAACACCAAAACTTTATTATATCACTAAAAACAAAACACAATCCGAGTGGAGGTGCATACCATTTGCAAGTCAAAGAAGAGGGTTCAAATACAGTCCAAACCTTACAACAAAAGTCAACTCTCATAACCTCACACCAATGAAATATAACTCACTATTCAGGTGTACCAAACATTCATCATACACATGATAAAAACAGGCCTCCAAACCCTTCGAAGTCTGCTAAATTCAACATTAGAAAACAACCATAGCATTTAGCAGCACAAGAGGCGTCGAGCCAAAAAAAATGTTTGAAACCCCGACGTCGAGCGCCACCATTGAGAATGGTCTCACAAGTAAAAGGTGCCCCTCCCCACCAATATATCAATATGAAATAAAATACATCATTAAAAACCGTATAAAATTTGAACGTAATTTATTCATCGAAACGGACGAGTAAAAAACACTTGGTACGAACGATAGAATTGTCCCGGAATTCCAATGTATGAGTATGTTGATCAAATTTAAGAACCCAACAACACACTTCAAATCACAAATCAACAAAAATATCTTTTTACCCTGTCGTTTGTCAAAAGTACAGTAATTAAATGAAACAAACTCTTGGCCTTATCTGTGACAAGTCATTTCCCGAAAACACCCTCACCTCTTTCCACCACCATCATCTTTCTTTTCCGTGGAAGAAAGAGGAAGAAAAGAAGTTTACCAATTACTGCAAAATTTTGACTAGAGGGGAGTAGGGGTAATTCTGTCATTAATAGCACACCCACCACCTTTTGGGACGTTGTTTAAGTACAGACTACACTGCTTTTGCCTGCACATTTCTCTGCAGCAACATCACTGAGAGAGAGAGAGCACCACTCACCTCAAGTGTTTTCAACAAACCTTTCTCTCTCTAGGTTTTCTCTCTCCCAATCAATCGCTCTGCAAAATAGCCTTCGCATACACCAACATCAAGCAATTCTCGAAATCTCCTGCTTCGGCATTTGCTTGTTTTCGTTTTTTCTGCAATTTCACGTTCGATCACGGTGGGAAATACTGCTCCGGCTGGATCTATGCGGTTTTGAGGTAGATAATCGTACTTTTGCGGCTTGTTTTCGGTTTTCCTAATGCAATTTTAGCTGGAAATGAGCTACCGAGACCTTTATTTTGTTGTTGGTGGTGTTATTTGTGAAATCCTGCTGTTACGAAGTGGTGTTAAATACGACTTCAGTGTTTAGTGAAGAAATTGTTGGTGGAACTGTTTATGTGCTTCATTTCTATTTCGTGTTGGTTGTGTTTAGTACATTGGGGGCAATTTTAACTGGAAATGAGCTATCGAGACCTTATTTTTGTTGTTGGTGGTGTTATTTGAGAAATCCTGCTGTTACGAAGTGGTGTTAAATACGACTTCAGTGTTTGGTGAAGAAATTGTTGGTGAAATTGTTTATGTGATTCATTTCTGTTTCGTTGTGGCTGTTTTTAGTACATTGGGGGCAATTTTAGCTGGAAATGGGCTATTGAGACCTTTTGTTTGCTGTTGTTGGTGTTATTTGAGAAATCCTGCTGTTACGAAGTGGCGTTGAATACGACTTCAGTGTTTGGTGAAGAAATTGTTGGTGAAATTGTTTATGTGATTCATTTCTGGTTCGTGTTGGCTGTTTTTAGTACATTGGGGCAATTTTAGCTGGAAATGGGCTATTGAGACCTTTTGTTTTGTTGTTGTTGGTGTTAGTTGTGAAATCCTGTTGTTACGAAGTGGTGTTGGCTATGATTTTAGTGCTCGGTGAAGATGTTGGTGAAATTGTTTTTGTGCATCATTCCTGTTTCCTGTTGGCTGTTTCTTAGTACATTGGGACTATTTTTGCTCGAATGAGCCATCGAGACCTTTTTTGTTGGTGTTATTTGTGAAATCCTGTTGTTATGAAGTGGTGTTGGTTACGATTTTAGTGTATGATGAAGATTTTGCTGCTGTATGTTTCTGTGATTGATTTCTGTTTTGTGTTGGTTGTTTTTAGCTGGAATGAGCTATTGAGACCTTTTTTGTTGCTGTTGTTGGTGTTATTTGTGAAATCCTGTTGTTACGAAGTGGTGTTGGTTACGATTTTAGTGTATGATGAAGATTTTGCTGGTGTATGTTTTTTTGTTTGGCTTCTGTTTTGTGTTGGCTGTTTTTAGTACATTGAGGCAATTTTAGCTGGAAATGAGTTATTGTGATCTTTTATATTTTTGTTGTTGGTGTTATTTGTAAAATCCCGTTGTTACGAAGTGGTGTTGGCTACGATTTTAGTGTTCGGTGAAGATATTGTTGGTGAAATTGTTTTTGTGCTTGATTTCTGTTTCGTGATGGCTGTTTTTAGTACATTGGGGTTATTTTTGTTCTACAAATCTACTGGTTTCAGTAGTTGCAAGTACACTTATGCCTTTCCTGTGCATTATTTATGCTTTGTTAAGCTGATTTAAGTGAGAATGTGTTGCTGAAACCCTCATTAGCTGTTATTTGTGTAAAATTGTAATGGTGATGGATGCTACAGAGTAATTTTTTGTGATGGTGAAGATTTTGTGTTGCTTAAGGTGTTTTTATTGTTTATTCGGAGGGCTTCTGGCTTTAAATTCATCTGCTGGTGGATTCTGTATGGATTGCAGTCTTCCTACTTGATTATCCGTGGCTTGACTGTCATTTAGCATGACTTCGACCTTTTCCTTGCAAAACTAGAATCCTGATGTTTCATTTGGCTAATTTACTCTTTCTTCCTTTTAATATCTGAATGTTCTGCATATCATTACTATCAATCGATCTCTGCCATGCTCATAATGCTACATATATGTTGTTTATGTCATTGTTGCATGATAAATGCGCCTTTGGCCGTGTTTCTTTTGGTTGTTGGCATGATTTTATAGCAGCCAATGTTAATTGGGTGCTGTGTATTGCTTCCGGTTCTTTGGTTGATTTTGTATCATCACATGTATTTTGTGCAATGTTTCTCATTTGTGGGTCGTGGGATGATGTTATATCCGTGCATGTTGTTTGTGCAATGTATATCTTTGAACAGTGAAAATGCTTTGGTTGCGTCCATTGTTGCATCATGCATGGCTCTAATTGTGTGGTGAACTTTTATTAATTTTTAGTTTTCAACGTCTATTGTGATTGCAGATGGGGAAGAAACAAACTAAGGCTGATTTCTTGAAGCAAAAAGCCCAGGAGAATGTAACTGTAAGAAATTTACCAAAAGATAAACTTGGTTCTGTCATATTCGGATGCAAGAACCATACAATTGCAGAATGCTTAGAGAAGAAGATATTTGGTATGGTGTCTTGTTCGGTGAAGGTCTATTGTTCCATAAAGTTCATTTACAATGTTAGTAAGGTCATTGAGGTGCCTTGTTTTCTTGCCAAATGCAGGTTTGCCGTTGTTTCATCAATCATATGTAAAGAACATTCTGCCTGGTCATACACTGTTTCTTTTCAACTACACGAACCGTACACTTCATGGCATCTATGAAGCTGCTACTCATGGACAATTGAATATTGACAAGTATGCATGGGCTAGTAGCGAAGGATCTGATACCACGGCATACCCAGCGCAGGTATACAAAGTTACTTTAAGTATTTATTTTACTTGGGGATTTCCATGGATGGCTGCTCTTAATTTATTTGCTTGGCATTGTAAAAGGATGTTCACATAAATAACACGGTTATACCTGAGAGCCTTCTTTTATGCTCATTTCTTGTCTGATAGACCATTTAGTGATTCAGAGTAGCCAAATGTACCCACTTATAGAACGTTCTTCTATTTCAGGTACGAATTAATGTTCGGAGGCCATGCCAACCTCTGCCTGAAGAAGTATTCAAGTCGGTACTTAATCGTAACTACTACACAGACAGATTTTTCTGGTTCGAGCTTGATAGAGTTCAAACTACCAAATTGACCGCGTTATTCTTATCGTTATCCGTTCCTGAAAAGCCGATTGCTACATCTGGTGTCCCACAATCTAGCTTGCACGTGGCAAATGTGAACATGAGACAGCATAATGGAAAAATGGAGAACCATAAGCATTCAAATGCCCCTGTGGAAAGGAACATGTGTGCCCCAGAAAAGAAATGGAGCGAGTTATTTCAAGCATCTGGTTCTGCGACAGTAGATGCTAAAAGTTCTGTCCTGGAGTGGAAAGAACTTGTTCATATGGACACTGATTTGAAAAACCAATGTATTCCAGAGACGAAATGGAGCGAGTTATTCAAAACATCAGCTGCAATGGAGAATGCCAAAGGTTCTGGGGCTAGCACAGAAGCTATTGATTCATCCATTAGGGATACTTGGGAAGAACTTGCTGACATGGACAGTGATGTGGGATTCCTCGATGAAACAGTACATGAGCAAGAAAGCGAGAAAGGCAGTGATCTCCAAGATGCAACATCTTTAGACGATAGAACATCAGAACCTTTGGTGGCTGTAGAAGCAGCGGAAGCTGTACTTAATGGTGAGGAAGAATCAGAAACCTATGACTATGCATCTGTGATAACTAAGGTACTTCTGCTGTTTCCAACTCCATATGCCTTTCCAATTCCATATCATCTATAGGCTGTAGTTGTATTTCTACTACTCCCATTCTACCATATTCATTTGTAGAACATTAATTGCAGTTAATGCACGAGATTCAAGGGCTGAAGATGTATCAGTTACACCAATATCTAAAAGTTGAATCCCTAGAGCATGAGCTGGTATGTTTTCTTCCCATGATTTGCAATACCTTATCACAGGCCTGCTATTATGCAGCCTTTACACTGTAGTCTTGTTTTTCCTGGCAACGCTTCCAAATCCTTGTTGACCCGAGATGTATTTATTATTGTTGTTGTTGTTCATTTTTGTTTTTCTTCTCTTTTTGGTGATATACACTGGATGTAACAATAATAGCAGTAAGGGAATAGGGCCTCTCATTTATGACTCAGATTTTTTAGATATTTCCATGCACTGAAATTTTGTTCCAGATCTTACATGTGGTTGTAATTCCTGTACTGCTGATTTATGGAAGTATGGAAAGTAGGGAATATTTCAGTACGTCCATGATACTACCTGTTTACATTTGTATTACGGATGCTATAATGGCTATAGTGATGTTGCTAAACATCCTTTAAGATTTTATGGAATGTAAAATGATCATTGGTGAAGGTTAGCGCATTGATTTAGCTATCTTGTGCTTGTGCTCTTCTTGTATTTCGACTGTTTTCTTGATGTTCTTGTGAGTTATAGCCAAGTTAATTATCTTTACAGGCAGATACGAAAAAGGAACTATACCAGTTGAAGAAGCGATGCCAACAGTTAGGATCCAGTGTATCTTGCAGTGATGATAATTCAGATGAGAGTGTCGTTGTAATCCCTAATTCGACATTTAGGGAATCTGTGCTTGTAGTTGGCGGTTATAATGGAAGTACATGGGTCAAAGATATGAACTTGTACTCACCATCTGAGAACACAGTTAAATCACTTTGCCCAATGACCTCCCTACGATCATATGCTGCTGTTTCAAATTTGAATAATGAGGTTTACCTTATTGGTGGTGTTCATGATGGTGTCTGGTATGATACAGGTACAGTTTCCTTGAGAGTTTTCTCTTGTTACTCTTTCCAAGTTCTTGTATCTTTTATTAGTAAGTGTCTAATTAGTGAATCTTTATGTTGGTAGTTGAATCATATAATCCCCTGACTAATCAGTGGGTTCAGCGCCCTTCTCTAAACAAGAAGAAAGGAAGCATAGCAGGAGCATCCATTAATGGGAAAATTTATGCAATTGGTGGTGGGAATGGAGCAGAATGTTTTGCAGAGGTGGAGTTATTTGATATTAATGTTGCTAGATGGATGTCTAGTAAATCCATGCTTCAAAAGGTATGCAAAATCTCTGTACTCGGTTCAGCTTGCGACACAAGCTACATGCAATGCTTTGAATGTACATATTATATTTATTTGCATTTGGTCTAAATGTTCTTAACACTAAAGGAGAAACAATAAGTTTTTGTGAATCAAGTATCTGATTGATTAATGACATACAAATAGATATTTGCATATATAGTATAATTAGAAGGGAACTTCCTTTCGGAGTAACCAGAATATGTTTAAATTGGAACATACAAATATGACTGGATTAGGTAGGTTTTAAAGATTAACAGTCTTCAGTATCAACTGTAGAGCTATCAAAACATGTCTTTCATCCCACTCCAAGTTTTGGGATGGGCTCTAGTTATAATCAACTCTAGAATCAGCGGCAACAATGTCTTTTATCCTACCATTACTAATAGATGCATCTTCCAGTACTTTGAATTTGATCTTTATGATGCCTATTATATATAGCTGCATTTTGCATATCTCTGTGGTATTCTCTCAATGCTTTCGATTACTTGAGTGCATGCCTGTCAATAATTGCATCTCTCTTAAGCATGCCCTTTTGCTCTCTGCAGCGTTTTGCTCCAGCAGCTGTGGAAATGAATGGGGCTCTCTATGTTGCTGGTGGGTATGATGGAAGAAATTACTTGAGGTAAAAAAAAAACTGTTTATAAATAACTAAATAAGTGCACATCAGGCCTGCCCTTGTGAGTGGGGTGTGGGATAGGTATATTGATTGACAGGTTTTTATTTTGCAAAACCGTAAAGTAGAAAGCTTTTTTTGTGACACCCAAAATGCAAATGGTGAAACTTTCTGCATGACGGGCTTTAAGTTTACTATATTGCTCTTACATGCTGAACTAACTTGCACGCAATCACAAGGCCCAAGACATTCCATTTATCCATATGGCAACAATTTTCTGTCGATAGAGTCACTTATCAGTTATCACAAATCACAATAAAGGATTCAGCCTATATATGTGTCCCTTTTTGCTGCAAGAACGTTAGGCTTTTGATTTCAACTTATCTGATTTTTGTTTAAGTGTAAGTTTATGCAGCTACAGCTGTAAAAGATTTTTAAAATTATTTAAATAAACTGGCAAACGCTGAGTGAGAGACTGAAATCTTTTAGGATAATGTTAGCTTTATCTCAAGAAAGTGGGCAATGCTGATCCATACGCCTATCTCCCCTCCTAATACTATTTCTCTCATCTTCTTGCACTCAACACTCACCCAACCCCCATCCCCACCGCACCAAAAAAACAGAAGGAAAAAAGTACAGTTGCATTGGATATTTAAGTACTGTATAATTTATCAAAATGAATATGCCATAATGTAGGTGTCATGAAAGCTTCCCTCGACTCACATGTACTTCAAACTAGAAATTTACATTCAAATTTCACTTTGTTATTAAGACTACGTGTGTGTTTTTCGTGATAACAAGATTGTGGGTTTTGTGGCTCTGTCTAGCATGAGCTTTTTTCAAATATCTTCTAAGCTAGATGTGCTTGTTTGACCATTTGACCAAAATAAGTCTGTCATGTGAATACCTAGCCAGTAACTGATCAACTGCCTCATGTTGCTAATTGAAAAGTAAGCTAGATGATTTGTTTTCATATTCCATATTTAGCAAATCAGCATGCTTATCAGCTAATTTCCTAAATACTATTGAAATAATTAAATTAAGTTGATTATCAACTTTTCAATTTCAGCTACCAACCAGCTTATCGGCTACGAGCTAGCTCATCAACTTTCAACTGAGCTTGATAGCTATCTCCTGAATTGCTTCCGATTTGACTTTATATTTCTCTGTTTCCTTTTCTCTTGTGCAGTTCTGCTGAAAGATTTGATCCTAGAGAAGGGTCGTGGGGCGTCCTTTTTAACATGGACAGAAGGAGAGGAGGCCATTCCATGGTGGTCTGTAAAGATAAGCTGTGAGTATTACTCTCTGACTTTTCAGCAAGACTCTCTGTCTGCTGGACACCCTTGTGTAATGGGCGCTGCAATTTTATTTTATCCAATGCAAGTTAGCTGACTAAAGTATATAAATTGGTGCATCCAAATTCGTTTACAGTATTTTCAATCTCATGACTATGAGCCAATGTAAATAATTGTTACAGATATGCTTTGGGAGGTTATGATGAAGCCAGGATGATATCCAGTGTTGAAGTTTTTGATCCCCGAATTGGGCTATGGGCGGCCGTGGAACCAATGACAGCTTCCAGAGGATACTTTGGTGCATTTCCAATTGATGGAAAAATATATGTGATTGGTGGTTTAGATGAGGATAATGAAGTTCTGGATGTGGTACGTACCTTTTATGAACAAGAGGAACAGTTGAACAGGGTTTTTTATTTGAGCATATTTGTAACTTTCTACTCTGGTGTTATTTTCTTGTGGATTTATAACAGGTTGAGTGCTATGAGGAAGGTAGGCGTTGGCAACGAATTGCAAACTCATCTGCACTTGGGAAACGATGTTTCTTTTCATCCCTGCTTTTGTGAATATTGAATCAGTAACCTGATGAAATGTTTGTTTGCGAGTCCGTCATCTTGCGGATAGTTGTGAATACAAGTGGAATCACGCAAGCACTTGTGACTTTTGAGCGCCTTTTGGAAAATCTGAAATCCTTGCCGTTTACACCCCCTCACTTGGGAGTCATTTGGAAATTCTCTTAAGCGCGTTTTGAAAAATTGGAAATCCTTGTAGTCTTTTGTAATTTCTCATAGATGGTGATTGTATGTAATGTCTGCAAAGTAGCTAAACACAGTTCACAGATCTATGGACGATTTGCTTGGCATCCTTTTCATTTCTACGTGTTCCCTTACATAGGTGAATATTGGTAGCTTCACAGGCTTTGTGGATGCAACATTGCAACTATTAAGAGAATACTGAACTTTCCGACACACAAGTGGAAAGCAATTTTCTCCATATCACCAGTGCAGTATTTATTGTACTCCCTCCAAGCCTTAAAATATGAACAAATTGCATGAAAACACTACTCGTAGTTATTTTCTTAGTTACACACTCAACTCTTTCAAACTTTAACCAGCTGTATTAAATGAATCTAAACCTCAAAATGCCCCTCTAATCTCTATTTTGCTTTTTCCTTTACAGAAACAGAAGACGAAGACATTTTGTCTTCTCTCGTGGGAGGCATCAGGGGCGGACACACCTTAAGGCAGGGCGGGGCAAGTGCCTCGCCTCAAATTTGTTATGTACGATTACTATTATACACATGGGGTCTTTTATATATATTAAAGGGTCATTTACGTATACACCCCCTGTTAGATTCGTTAATTACGGATATGAACTCGTTAGTCAAAGAATTACGTATATTTCCCTGTTAGATTGAATCAATTACA
>JAQRGC012290016.1:0-12070 GCA_028659135.1 Plantago lanceolata
ACCGGTCTGACCTTGGCAGACCGGACCTCCGGACTCACCCCCCCATTTGTTTCAAATTGCAGGTATCCATCCCGGAGAGTATTAGTGGTCCTGTCCGGACGTGCAAGCTGAAGTTACAAGACGAAGAGGAATAACAAGATACCACATTTTACCCTCAGTAGATACACTTGTTAAAACATAAATCTGATGTTTCTACTATTCTTCTGAACTTCATTAAATATGCAAAGGTTCAGTTTAATGCACAAGTTAAGATAGTTAGAACTGATAATGGCACTGAGTTCAATTTTACTGCTCAATTGAGTCATTTAGGCATAGTGCATCAACACACTTGTGTGTACACACCCCAGCAGAATGGGGTGGTTGAAAGGAAACATCAACATTTGCTAAATGTTGCAAGGTCACTTCTTTTTCAATCTGGTCTTCCAATCAAGTTTTGGACTGAGGCCATTTTGACTGCAGCATTTATCATTAATAGACTGCCTTCTGCTAGTCTTCATGACAAGACACCATATGAGGTTTTCTTTCACAAACCTCGTGATTATGGTGTTCTGAAGGTTTTTGGTTGTCTATGTCATGTTTCTACTATTTCTCATGGTAGGACTAAATTTGATCCTAGAGCTGAGGCTTGTGTGGTTATTGGTTATCCTGACTCTGTCAAGGGTTACAAAGTGTACAATCTTGCAACACACAAGGTCTCTTATTCCAGGGATATTCATTTTGTTGAGTCAGTTTTTCCTTACTTACATGCTGATGCAGATCAACCCCAGGATATTCATCTCACTTTACCATCCTTACCTTTACCTCATAATCCTTCTGTTATTTCTTTTCCATGTCCATCTTTCCCTCCTCTTTCACCTCAAGCATCTGCTGAAATTGTCACACCTTCTGCAGATATCTCATCTGCAGATACCTTATCCTCAGATTCTGCAGATGATTTTTCTGCCCCTTCATCTGCAGATCCCATTACTTCTGGTTCTGATCATTTTTCATCCCCTCATCTTGATACCTCTCCCATACCCACATCCCTTTCATCAGTTTCTACAGGTGACACAGGTGAAGACACTGAAGAGGTTCCTCCTGCTCCTGCCCTGAGGAGATCTCAGAGAACTCTTCAATCTCCAACTAACTTGAAAGGTTTTCAGTATAAACTTTTTCAAAAAAATACTTCTTCAGGGACTACTTATCCCCTAGCTAACTATGTTTCAATCTCTTCTCTGTCACCTTATTCAAAGGCTTTTCTTGTTTTACAAGAGCCTACATCTTATACTCAGGCTGTTCAATTTCCTGAGTGGAAACAGGCTATTGACACTGAGGTTTCAGCTCTTGAAGCTAATCATACTTGGACTGTTGTTCCTTTGCCTTATGGCACCAAGCCTATTGGCTGTAGATATGTCTTCAAGACAAAATTGAAATCTGATGGTACTCTAGATAAATATAAGGCCAGACTTGTAGATAAAGGTTACACACAAAAGTATGGCATTGATTATCTAGAGACTTTTAGTCATGTGGCTAAACTCACTTATGTGAGAATTTTTCTTTCTTTAGCCTCTATGTTCAATTGGCATTTGGAACAGTTGGATGTTCAGAATGCTTTTCTTCATGGCTCTCTTGATGAGGCCATTTACATGGACCTTCCACCTGGATACCAGTTTCAGGGGGAGTGTTTATCAGGTCAAAGATATGTTTGCAAATTGCAAAAATCTTTGTATGGGTTGAAACAGGCATCCAGACAATGGAATGTCACATTCACTCAAGCTCTTATCAAAAATGGCTTTGTTCAGTCAAAATCAGAACATTCTCTCTTTACTAAACACACTTCTGATGCTTTCATAGCACTTTTGGTGTATGTGGATGACATTTTGATTGGAAGTACTTGTGCTCAAGAATTAGCAAATGTGAGACATTTTCTTGAATCTCAGTTCAAGATCAGAAGTCTAGGAGAACTCAAATATTTTCTTGGTCTTGAAATAGATAGATCTCCCAAAGGAATACATATTTGTCAAAAGAAATATACTTTGGAGATCATAGATGAAACTGGTTTATCTGGTTGCAAGCCTGTTGCAATACCTATGGAACAGAATCATCATTTAAGCATTTCTTCTTATGCTTTGTTGAAAGATGCTGCTGTGTATAGAAAGATTGTTGGCAAGTTGATATACTTGACCATTACAAGATCAGATATCACATATTCTGTGAGTATTCTGAGTCAGTTTATGTCAGCTCCATCTAAGCAACATTTGCAAGCTGCATACAAGGTTATTAAATATCTTAAGGGATCTATAGGACAAGGGTTGTTTTATTCATCAAAGCTCAATCCTACTCTTGAAGCTTTCTGTGATTCTGATTATGCTGCTTGTCCAGACACTAGGAGATCTATTTCTGGATACTGTGTTTTTCTTGGTTCATCTCTTATCAATTGGAAAAGCAAGAAACAAGATGTGGTTAGTAGATCTACAGCAGAGGCAGAATACAGATCCATGGCACACACTGCATGTGAAATCACTTGGTTGGTCTCATTATTAAAGGATTTCAATATCAGTTTTGACAAACCAGTGGTGCTACATTGTGATAATCAATCCAGTATTCACATAGCAAAGAATCCTGTGGCACATGAAAGGACAAAACACATTGAGGTGGATTGTCACTTCATTAGAGATAAAGTACTTGAAGGAAAGATTTCAGTACAGTACATAAGGACAGAAGAGCAACTTGCAGATTTGTTTACAAAGGCTTTGCCCAGTTTCATGATCAAATTTTTTTTGTCCAAGATGTGTATACAGACTCAGTATGCACATCTTGAGGGGGAGTGTCAAGATATAAAGAGTAATTTTGTTCAGCAACAAACACAAGGGAAGAGATTTCTACATGGGAATAAAAAGAAGACTAGTGTTGTGGTCATCTCTGCTTAAACAATAGAGAAAGAGGAGCAAAATTATCAGCAAGTACGTATTAGTCTTCTAGAAGAAGGACAGAATTTTGGAGTTAGCTGAGCTGTACAGAGCTGTTATTAGCTTCTAGCGTTTTTGTAAATACTTTATCAAGTATTATAAAATAGGTAGATTTTTACAGTTGTAAATTCTTTTCTTTGTATAAATAGCTAGAGCTTGCTTCTCTGTAAATCATAACTCATTTTTCACTTCAATAAACAAGCTCTCCGTTTATTTACTTCCATGGCTTTTCTGCTCAATCTCTGATATTCTCCAATTTCTTCTGTCCAATTCTCTCCAGTTTCAAGGTGCTAGTATGAATTTATCTTGCCAATTCAGTTTCTTTGGTGAATCTCTACATTTGAACTCTTCCAATCTCACAGCAACAATTACCAAATCTATGTTATCATTCTTGTTTAGAGAGTTATGTTTTGAGCCGATTGTTCGACTTTTTCTCGGTGAGGAAATACGTTGTCTCATTGTAAGCTCCATCTATAGAATTAGTGTTCTCAATTAGTAGGGTTCGTACCCTGTCCTTATCCATACGCTTTAAAGACCATGTAATTTAGACCCACACTCGAAACCTCTTTGGACCTGGAACAGTAGACCCGATGGGTCCGGGTCTCAACCTTTGGACCCGTGAACTTACCCAACATATTGCTTAATCAACACGAATATAACAGCGGTACAAGACAATGTATCATGAAAACTTGGCCTCCTCATTTGGCTTGCTCTTATCGGGGGACGGTAGTCGGATCTTGAGGTTTCAAGGACTTTTGTTTAGGAATCTGGTAGGTTTGGACCTTGCTTTTTATTTTACGCTCTTGGTAGACTTGCGGTTTGAGCGGGTTTTGCCTATGATGTACTCCGAGTACGCCTTGTACTCTATTATTCTATCATAATATATTTTTCCGTTTCAAAAAAAAACAAGACAATGTATCATTTCATTTGTCATTGTTCAATCAATTTCGTAGGGTACGTACGTTAGAAGCACATGTGAATTAAACATAAAGATACAGAAACGTGTGTGGTCGTGGAACTACTTTCCTGAAAAAAGTTGATCAAACAAGTACTGAAGTACGTTCTTGAAACTGACTTCACTTGTTAAGCTCTTTATTGCAATGTTTCCAACACATACATGTACAATACATTATCTTCATAGTTCATACGAACATGGTTCCACAAGTAAACATAATAATGGTTCTAACATTGTTTCTTCTCATATTGATGATGAACACTGCTAATACGGCTAGCGATTTCGAACACCATCTTGTCAAGATTCTGCCTGGTTATCCTGGAACATTGCCTTTCGAACTTGAAACAGGGTCCAGTTCGATTTTTGTCTAATTTTCATACCTTTTTATACCAATCTGAACTTAACATCATGTTCCATATGCATGTAACAGATATATCGGCATTGGAGACAATGAAGATGTGCAGTTGTTTTACTACTTTGTGGAATCAGAGAGGGATCCAGCTACGGATCCTCTTCTCTTTTGGCTCATTATATTCATTTTAATATTTCCAAAAGAAGTGGAAAATATAATTCATTCATTTTAATATTTCCAGGTTGCTAGCATTATATTCATAGAGTCTCCCGTTGGGACTGGATTCTCGTATGGCACTACATTTGAGGGCTACTCTACTTCTGATGCAAAGGCTGTGACAGATAATTACTCGTTTTTGAGGAAGGTATCTTCAAACAATTAAGCATCGTACATCTCCTTTATTCGCAGTTTTGTTTCATCTATAAATCTCAAATTAATGCCAAAACCTCATTGAACTGTCTGGTTAATTAGTTTACAATAACAAACAATTGCAGTGGCTGCTGAATCACCCGACATTTATCAGGAATCGCCTGTACATTACCGGTGACTCTTATGGAGGCAAAATAGCTCCACTTGTTGCTTTGAAAATCGTACAAGGTAGATTTTAGATATGAGTCTTAATATGTCCCTTAATCGAAGTGAATTTGACGTGGTGTTAATAGGAAACGATGCTGGACTAAAGCCTCAAATGAACCTTCATGTAAGGAATGACATAGTTTTTCTTACAATCTTAATTACCATCTCAATTCTTTGAAACTTGAATGTTGGTCTATGCGGAAATTTGTGTTGATAAGTTTAAGACTTGTGAATTCAAACCAGGGATACATAGTCGGTAACTCAATCACAGATAAAAAGAAGGAAAGCAATGAAAGTATCCCATACGCTCACAGAATGGCACTCATATCAGATGAATATTTTGAGGTACTTCAGTTCATGATAAACATATGTGGGAACAGTACATGGGAGTCACAAGGTTACAGATCTTACTCCTGCAACTAACTTAATCGTCGATCTCAGCTGGCCAAAAGTAGCTGTAAAGGGGAGTATGAAAATCCAGATTTGAATAATTACCAATGCCGGCATGCCCTTAAACTCATCAAGCCGGTAATTCTTTGCCTCCTACATATATGTTGCACAAACTGTTATTTTCCATTCACTTGTGATGGTAATTGTATGACAAAATGCAGTGCCTTGATCCGCTAAGCGGAGGACACATTTTGGAACCACTCTGCAAGACTTGCACAGAGGATATGCCGTTTGATTTCATCTCCCTGTGCAAACAAGAAGAGACACATTGCAGAGTTAACTCATTCCTTTTTATTTCTTCATCTTGCCATTTTTGTCCACAGTACAAACGTGAACGCCAGTTTATTGACAGCATGTTGATATGCAGGAATACATGTTTGTTGCTTCGTCTGTCTGGGCGAACTATGAGTCCGTCCAAGAAGCACTTCATATCAGGCAGGTGAGTTTTCAACAAATCAGTGTCACATTTAATGACTCATACATAATTACATATACTCCGGCCAATTAGTCTTGTAGAGTTGTGAAAACAGTTTCGTTGGGAACTAGGGAACAATCCCGTATTGGAAAAGATGCAACTATTCGTTGAGCTATGAACAAGACATAGAAAGTATTCAGTACTGTCACCGGCTTCTAAGTGAGAAAGGCTATCATGCACTGGCATATAGGTTAGTCACTTCTGCTAGAAGTAGGCTCAAGTTTCGAATACAGTTTCAGTTTCAACCATTACTCTTAATTGCAGTGGTGACCATGACATCACCATACCGTACATGAGTACTTTGAAATGGATACGTGATCTCAATCTCACAATTACTGATACATGGAGGCCTTGGATTGTCGATGGTCAAGTTGCAGGGTTAGTTTCTTTAGAATCTGGTTCACGAACGAAACTAGAATCCCCAGGGTAATATCTTAAGCATGTATGTTGAGCATGTCAGTTAACCGCGGATGAACTCTTTCAGGTACACGGAGAAGTATGCCAACAACCAAACCGTTCTTACATTTGCTACAGTGAAGGCAAGAATGTGCTACACTGTTTTTTTTTAAAATAAGTAAATTGAATTGTAAGCAATTGGTAGTTTGTATTTTGCAGGGTGCAGGTCATACAGCTCCAACGTATAAGCCGAAAGAATGTCTAGCTATGTTTGACAGGTGGTTGGCCCTGCGTCCGCTCTAAAATGTAATTGATCGCAACTCGCATGAAATAAATCCTCAATCTTTCTCAGTTGTAATTCTGTGAAATTTAATTTGAAGTGATTGTCATAGTTTTTTATTTATAACAAAGGAGGATAGTTCAGCCAATTGTCAAACAGTGATATTGATCTAGAAATTCCCCATTCACAAGACCTAATTTTTGACGAAACGATGTCGTTAGCAACCAAATTAAACGCAACAATTTTAAAAGTTAAAGAAAGCATGTCCTCTTAAGAAAGTGTGAAACACGTGATGTAAGGTAAAGTTCTTAGAAGCAGCTGGAAACATCATGCTTCGGAGGAGACGGAACTACACTTGACTCGAAGGGCCCACACCCACCTACTCAATTGATAATTTACCATTGTCATTTTGCATCGCGTCAAATCGTCCATAACTGATCTCCCAAAATAAAATCAATCGAGTCCGCAGGTACCGTCATGCGAGTTGATTCTTATCGGTAGATGCGGAGCCAGGAAATGAAGTTGGAAGGGACTTTTCATAATTTGGAGGGTTAAAACCTAAAAATTCGTATGCGTGATCACCTATAAAAATAAATTCTGAATTTTGGGGGAACGCGGCACCCCTACCGGCACTCCCAGGCTCCGTCCTGCTTATCGAGTGTTCACTTGATAAAGTTTTCGAATCGAGTTCGAGCCTAAATTTATATTCTTTTCCTTAAAGGGTCAGACTAGGCTCAACTCGTTACTACTCAATATGGCTCGTTACCCTCCCGGAAACTTTAAAGGGTCCTATTTAGTTGGAAAACAACTTTTGAAAATTATATAGTAAAATTGTACTTCCTCCGTCACTCTAAAAAAGGTTAACAAATTAAATAGGCAACTTATAGAGGGATAGAGGAAGTAATTTTTATATTTTCGTAATATAATTTAATTTGATGAATGCTGCCAAAAGAAGTCTGTATAGAGACTATAATACAGTTAGTGACTAATATTCACTCTTTAAGTAGCCTTATCCCTCATCTTCATCTGCATCAATCATCAAATGTCCTGTTTAAAGGTTGAAAATTCTTATAGTACTGCAAGTCTGCAACAAGTCAACCATAGCCTGGAGAAATGAGAATGGAGCAACACCGACAGTTAGTAACCTGCAGAATCCTATCAACACTCCACAAATGGTTTAGTCTCATTCTTCTTCTAAGCAGTCTCACAATCAACACTAGTTCCGCCATTGACGACTTCGAGTCTCATGTTATCGACACCCTGCCTGGCTATCCTGGCACTCTGCCTTTCAAGCTTGAAACAGGGTAGGTACCGTACAGCTCTGTATTTCGACACTATACATCTTTGTTATTGTCATGATGTAAATTACTTGAATTTTTGTAACAGGTATATTGGTGTTGGAGAGAATGAGACATTGCAGCTGTTTTACTACTTTGTGGAATCCGAAAGGGATCCGGTCAGAGACCCTCTCATCTTTTGGATCACCGGGGGCCCGGGATGTTCCGGGTTTTCGGGTCTCGTTTACGAAATTGGTATTCTGCTTTTTTCGTGTTCGGTTTAGTCTTTGCTATATTATGCACCTCATGATGTTTTATGTTTGTGATTTATATATTGTTGAAAATGTGAAGAAAAGTCGAATATATTATACGTTTAACTCATGAGCAAGTCTCTTGGAAGACGGTCAACTGAACATTAGGCTAGTGAGCACACAATATTAACTCTTAAGGTTCTTAATATGCTGGATTCATTGAACACAAGCAAATTGCAAAGAGATTTACACCAGATTGGTTTACATTTAGGTCCACTGGCTTTTGACGTCGAAGCGTTTGATGGGAGCTTACCTTCGTTCCTTCTGAACCCGTACTCATGGACGAAGGTAACTGTTATAGAAGATCTGTTGTTCGAGTTGTCTGCACAACTATGCACAAGCACAACATTGGTGTGTTGTTGGTGGTTACTGGTTAGGTACCAGACTACCAGATCCCGGTCCGAAAACATTTTCATGTTATTTTAGTTATATGCAGATTTAAATCCGTTACTCATTTTGTTGCATGATATTATCTGAAGGTTGCTAGCATCATATTTATAGATTCTCCGGTGGGTACCGGATTCTCTTATGCAACTACACCCGAAGGTTACCCTACCACCGACACCAAAATCGCAAAGACTGACTACATTTTCTTGAGGAAGGTATGTACGTTAAAACAGGCTGCCTCCATGCCTCTGGGCTCTGGTTCTACTTTTCTTTCAATGATTCGATACTAAAACTGGAAAACTCTTGCACCTAATATAGTAGAATTTGTCTATCAGACTCACTTATGAAAAGATCTAAAATGCATGTACTGGCATGGTGTACTTATAGCTAACAACTGTCTGCAGTGGTTGCTGAATCACCCAACATTCATCAAGAACCCCCTGTACGTTGCTGGTGACTCATACGGTGGTAAAGTTGCTCCAATGGTGGCTTTGGAAATAGCAGAAGGTCACTTCTTACGTACATGAACGTGTTCAAATAATGTGTCAGTTTGATTTTGCTCTTGCCAGTACTTAATTCATGTTTTTCTGTAGGCAATGAGGCTGGACTTGAGCCGCAAATGATCCTCCAGGTATGGAGTTAATTCGTCTTTAGATTCGATTACGTGTTGTACTATTTGACAGTTTTAACATTTCCTTGGATTCAATTATCTTGGGAATTCAATCAGGGGTACATGGTTGGTAATCCAGCAACAGACATAGACAAGGATTACAATGAGAGGATCCCTTATGCTCACAGAATGGCACTCATATCAGACGAATATTTCGAGGTACTTCATATGTTAAAGTTCAATGGGTAACTATATAGTCTATATGATACTTCAAACTACATGGAACTCACTTTTGATCATTTCAGTTGGCGAAAAGTAGCTGTAAAGGTGAGTATATAAATCCAGATCCAAATGATTACAAATGCCTGTATGCCCTGCAAGTCATCGAACCGGTAACGCTCATTTGTTTCTTCTATAATATATTCTTCTTTTAAAATATTAATTGAATTAGTACTCTAGTTGTTCATGATCATGGCTAACATCAATCAAAGTGCAGTGCCTCAATCTGATCAACAAACCACACATTTTGGAACCAAAATGCAAATACTTATCACCAAGACCTGATGGTGTTAGCTCTGGCGGAATATTTCCGGAGGACACTCCTCTTGACTTCCTCCTTTTATCCAAACTAAAGGAGTCTAAGTGCAGGGTATTTCTTGAATTCGTATTTCTTTGGCATGTTTTCTTCTACAGAATGTGGATTCTTGATACTTGTATGAACATTGTTCTCATTTGCAGATGTTGAATTATGCTACCTCATATGTCTGGGCAGATGATGCTTCTGTACGAGAAGCACTTCATATCAGACAGGTGCAATGACGAAAATAGATAGATCTATACATTTATGGCTATCGCTACATACTTTTCCGTGTTGTGAAAACAAAAAAAATGCCGGTTGAATCAGGGGACGATTGGCCATTGGAAAAGATGCAACAAGACCTTGAGCTATGAAGAAGATGTCAAAAGCATTCAGTATTGTCATCAGCTTCTTAGCGACAAAGGTTATCAAGTTTTGGCGTATAGGTTAGTCACTATATTGCTGTACTATATATGTTAATTAGCGTGTTAAGCGCGAATTCACCAAATGCATTTTGTTAATGGTAATGACAAGTACTATATGCTGGCATTTCAGTGGAGATCATGACTATCTGATACCTTATATGGGAACTTTGAAATGGATACAAGCTCTGAATCTTACTCTTCAAGATGCATGGAGGCCTTGGACCGTTGATGGTCAAGTTGCAGGGTTAGTTCCTTTCAACTGTTCGAAAGACAATCTGATCATCTGTCGATACACTAACAGTGTACCATAGTAACTGTATTAATTTAAACGCGTGATTTATCTCGTGCAGATACACAGAGAAGTATGCGAACAACCAAGCGTTTATCACGTTTGCGACAGTGAAGGCAAGATCTTGGATTTGCAAAGATTGGTGTTAAGGCTGGATCCAAGTTAGGATTTGTGTGCTGATTGTAACTATTTTGATTGTTGTTTTTCTGGTGCAGGGTGCAGGTCATACAGCTCCGGAGTATAAACCCAAGGAATGCTTCAATATGATTGATCGATGGTTGTCTTTGTTTGCACTCTAAAAGGTCAATAAGGGAATAAGAATCTTCTAGAATGTCATCATTATCCGGGACATTTTAATTCTTTCTTCCTCTTTCTAGTTCAAACAATAAAGATTTGTTCAATCCACCTCAAATTCAACTCCATTTCATTCCATCAATTCAGTTTAAATTCATTTCATTCCGTTCAGTGCAGTTTACTTAGTTGAAATTTATGCTTCAAATAAATTTAAATTTAGTTCTAGGTTCATTCAGTTCAATTTAATTTCATTCAATTCAGTTTAGTACAGTAGTTCAGTTCACAAACTGTGAGACGAATTAAACATAATCGGATGTTCTGACAATTAGTTTTAAATCGCTGGATGTTATTGAATAAGAAAGCTATAAACATCATCACAAGAAGAAGAAGAAAGGATTGAAAGTTGCAAATAAGAAGAGAAAGAACAAAGGAAATATGAAGAAGACTACGAAGCGTACGAAGCCGTCTTAGTTCGTCATCAGAGCGTGGGAACATTGTACTATAGAACTAACATTCCTAATATTATAAGTAAGATACTTTTGAGAGCAAACAATGTGATGAGAAGCTTCTAAATCTAAGATTCAAGGCTCAGTTCTCAGTTTAAGAAGTGTACCTGAAGTGAAGGTGTCATCACTTCATTATTCTGAACACTTCCTTGATTCGCAGAGCTAGCAAGAAGCCTTTCTTGGAATTATGAAGAAAATGTGCCTTTTATGGTATAATTAAATAGATACAATTTCCTAATCATTCGTCAATTGGGAAAAGTAAATATATAGTTGTAAGCTACTACGTAAGAGTTTCGATTTGACATATTGTGCATCTAAAACAAACATTGGGTGAGTGAGGAATAAGAGCTCAAAGTTGGAAGAAAAGAGCACAAAGGTGGAAGGAAATGAGATTTGTCCCACATTGCCAATGAATGAAAAGTTTCACTAGTATATAAGGCATAAGCTAACTCGTGTTGTTTAAGTTGTATTGCTAGATGTCTCGAGAACACTCTACGCGTGCGCGCAGGGGGGTGCAAATCCTGGCCAAATTTGTACACGATCTTGTGGAACTTGTGTGCGAGCGTGTGCGACCGATTTGAACTAAATCGACCCAATCCGGCTGGGCTTCGTTTTGCAACTCGGACCGACCGAACCTTCCAGAATTCTTTTCAAATTCCAAATTTTGTAATGTTGTTTTGATTGAGAATTAAAATGCAGTTTAATTCTGTTTGTTACAGAATTAAACTCTCAACAGTTGTTACTGTTCCTCATCTTTAAAATGGTCTCTAATCTAAGGAGAAAGAACACAGAAATTGAAACAAGGAAAAATTACAAAAACACCCTCTGTTATAGCCTCTTTTCATTTTTATCCCTCTTATTCAAACAATTACATCTAGTTCCATTTTTCTTTAAAAAGTTTGACCAGCCTTAAATTTGTTGAAAAATTTGGCCAGCCAAACATGGCCTTAATCTAATTTCTT
>JAQRGC012290017.1:0-12159 GCA_028659135.1 Plantago lanceolata
ACCGGTCTGACCTTGGCAGACCGGACCTCCGGACTCACCCCCCCATTTGTTTCAAATTGCAGGTATCCATCCCGGAGAGTATTAGTGGTCCTGTCCGGACGTGCAAGCTGAAGTTACAAGACGAAGAGGAATAACAAGATACCACATTTTACCCTCAGTAGATACACTTGTTAAAACATAAATCTGATGTTTCTACTATTCTTCTGAACTTCATTAAATATGCAAAGGTTCAGTTTAATGCACAAGTTAAGATAGTTAGAACTGATAATGGCACTGAGTTCAATTTTACTGCTCAATTGAGTCATTTAGGCATAGTGCATCAACACACTTGTGTGTACACACCCCAGCAGAATGGGGTGGTTGAAAGGAAACATCAACATTTGCTAAATGTTGCAAGGTCACTTCTTTTTCAATCTGGTCTTCCAATCAAGTTTTGGACTGAGGCCATTTTGACTGCAGCATTTATCATTAATAGACTGCCTTCTGCTAGTCTTCATGACAAGACACCATATGAGGTTTTCTTTCACAAACCTCGTGATTATGGTGTTCTGAAGGTTTTTGGTTGTCTATGTCATGTTTCTACTATTTCTCATGGTAGGACTAAATTTGATCCTAGAGCTGAGGCTTGTGTGGTTATTGGTTATCCTGACTCTGTCAAGGGTTACAAAGTGTACAATCTTGCAACACACAAGGTCTCTTATTCCAGGGATATTCATTTTGTTGAGTCAGTTTTTCCTTACTTACATGCTGATGCAGATCAACCCCAGGATATTCATCTCACTTTACCATCCTTACCTTTACCTCATAATCCTTCTGTTATTTCTTTTCCATGTCCATCTTTCCCTCCTCTTTCACCTCAAGCATCTGCTGAAATTGTCACACCTTCTGCAGATATCTCATCTGCAGATACCTTATCCTCAGATTCTGCAGATGATTTTTCTGCCCCTTCATCTGCAGATCCCATTACTTCTGGTTCTGATCATTTTTCATCCCCTCATCTTGATACCTCTCCCATACCCACATCCCTTTCATCAGTTTCTACAGGTGACACAGGTGAAGACACTGAAGAGGTTCCTCCTGCTCCTGCCCTGAGGAGATCTCAGAGAACTCTTCAATCTCCAACTAACTTGAAAGGTTTTCAGTATAAACTTTTTCAAAAAAATACTTCTTCAGGGACTACTTATCCCCTAGCTAACTATGTTTCAATCTCTTCTCTGTCACCTTATTCAAAGGCTTTTCTTGTTTTACAAGAGCCTACATCTTATACTCAGGCTGTTCAATTTCCTGAGTGGAAACAGGCTATTGACACTGAGGTTTCAGCTCTTGAAGCTAATCATACTTGGACTGTTGTTCCTTTGCCTTATGGCACCAAGCCTATTGGCTGTAGATATGTCTTCAAGACAAAATTGAAATCTGATGGTACTCTAGATAAATATAAGGCCAGACTTGTAGATAAAGGTTACACACAAAAGTATGGCATTGATTATCTAGAGACTTTTAGTCATGTGGCTAAACTCACTTATGTGAGAATTTTTCTTTCTTTAGCCTCTATGTTCAATTGGCATTTGGAACAGTTGGATGTTCAGAATGCTTTTCTTCATGGCTCTCTTGATGAGGCCATTTACATGGACCTTCCACCTGGATACCAGTTTCAGGGGGAGTGTTTATCAGGTCAAAGATATGTTTGCAAATTGCAAAAATCTTTGTATGGGTTGAAACAGGCATCCAGACAATGGAATGTCACATTCACTCAAGCTCTTATCAAAAATGGCTTTGTTCAGTCAAAATCAGAACATTCTCTCTTTACTAAACACACTTCTGATGCTTTCATAGCACTTTTGGTGTATGTGGATGACATTTTGATTGGAAGTACTTGTGCTCAAGAATTAGCAAATGTGAGACATTTTCTTGAATCTCAGTTCAAGATCAGAAGTCTAGGAGAACTCAAATATTTTCTTGGTCTTGAAATAGATAGATCTCCCAAAGGAATACATATTTGTCAAAAGAAATATACTTTGGAGATCATAGATGAAACTGGTTTATCTGGTTGCAAGCCTGTTGCAATACCTATGGAACAGAATCATCATTTAAGCATTTCTTCTTATGCTTTGTTGAAAGATGCTGCTGTGTATAGAAAGATTGTTGGCAAGTTGATATACTTGACCATTACAAGATCAGATATCACATATTCTGTGAGTATTCTGAGTCAGTTTATGTCAGCTCCATCTAAGCAACATTTGCAAGCTGCATACAAGGTTATTAAATATCTTAAGGGATCTATAGGACAAGGGTTGTTTTATTCATCAAAGCTCAATCCTACTCTTGAAGCTTTCTGTGATTCTGATTATGCTGCTTGTCCAGACACTAGGAGATCTATTTCTGGATACTGTGTTTTTCTTGGTTCATCTCTTATCAATTGGAAAAGCAAGAAACAAGATGTGGTTAGTAGATCTACAGCAGAGGCAGAATACAGATCCATGGCACACACTGCATGTGAAATCACTTGGTTGGTCTCATTATTAAAGGATTTCAATATCAGTTTTGACAAACCAGTGGTGCTACATTGTGATAATCAATCCAGTATTCACATAGCAAAGAATCCTGTGGCACATGAAAGGACAAAACACATTGAGGTGGATTGTCACTTCATTAGAGATAAAGTACTTGAAGGAAAGATTTCAGTACAGTACATAAGGACAGAAGAGCAACTTGCAGATTTGTTTACAAAGGCTTTGCCCAGTTTCATGATCAAATTTTTTTTGTCCAAGATGTGTATACAGACTCAGTATGCACATCTTGAGGGGGAGTGTCAAGATATAAAGAGTAATTTTGTTCAGCAACAAACACAAGGGAAGAGATTTCTACATGGGAATAAAAAGAAGACTAGTGTTGTGGTCATCTCTGCTTAAACAATAGAGAAAGAGGAGCAAAATTATCAGCAAGTACGTATTAGTCTTCTAGAAGAAGGACAGAATTTTGGAGTTAGCTGAGCTGTACAGAGCTGTTATTAGCTTCTAGCGTTTTTGTAAATACTTTATCAAGTATTATAAAATAGGTAGATTTTTACAGTTGTAAATTCTTTTCTTTGTATAAATAGCTAGAGCTTGCTTCTCTGTAAATCATAACTCATTTTTCACTTCAATAAACAAGCTCTCCGTTTATTTACTTCCATGGCTTTTCTGCTCAATCTCTGATATTCTCCAATTTCTTCTGTCCAATTCTCTCCAGTTTCAAGGTGCTAGTATGAATTTATCTTGCCAATTCAGTTTCTTTGGTGAATCTCTACATTTGAACTCTTCCAATCTCACAGCAACAATTACCAAATCTATGTTATCATTCTTGTTTAGAGAGTTATGTTTTGAGCCGATTGTTCGACTTTTTCTCGGTGAGGAAATACGTTGTCTCATTGTAAGCTCCATCTATAGAATTAGTGTTCTCAATTAGTAGGGTTCGTACCCTGTCCTTATCCATACGCTTTAAAGACCATGTAATTTAGACCCACACTCGAAACCTCTTTGGACCTGGAACAGTAGACCCGATGGGTCCGGGTCTCAACCTTTGGACCCGTGAACTTACCCAACATATTGCTTAATCAACACGAATATAACAGCGGTACAAGACAATGTATCATGAAAACTTGGCCTCCTCATTTGGCTTGCTCTTATCGGGGGACGGTAGTCGGATCTTGAGGTTTCAAGGACTTTTGTTTAGGAATCTGGTAGGTTTGGACCTTGCTTTTTATTTTACGCTCTTGGTAGACTTGCGGTTTGAGCGGGTTTTGCCTATGATGTACTCCGAGTACGCCTTGTACTCTATTATTCTATCATAATATATTTTTCCGTTTCAAAAAAAAACAAGACAATGTATCATTTCATTTGTCATTGTTCAATCAATTTCGTAGGGTACGTACGTTAGAAGCACATGTGAATTAAACATAAAGATACAGAAACGTGTGTGGTCGTGGAACTACTTTCCTGAAAAAAGTTGATCAAACAAGTACTGAAGTACGTTCTTGAAACTGACTTCACTTGTTAAGCTCTTTATTGCAATGTTTCCAACACATACATGTACAATACATTATCTTCATAGTTCATACGAACATGGTTCCACAAGTAAACATAATAATGGTTCTAACATTGTTTCTTCTCATATTGATGATGAACACTGCTAATACGGCTAGCGATTTCGAACACCATCTTGTCAAGATTCTGCCTGGTTATCCTGGAACATTGCCTTTCGAACTTGAAACAGGGTCCAGTTCGATTTTTGTCTAATTTTCATACCTTTTTATACCAATCTGAACTTAACATCATGTTCCATATGCATGTAACAGATATATCGGCATTGGAGACAATGAAGATGTGCAGTTGTTTTACTACTTTGTGGAATCAGAGAGGGATCCAGCTACGGATCCTCTTCTCTTTTGGCTCATTATATTCATTTTAATATTTCCAAAAGAAGTGGAAAATATAATTCATTCATTTTAATATTTCCAGGTTGCTAGCATTATATTCATAGAGTCTCCCGTTGGGACTGGATTCTCGTATGGCACTACATTTGAGGGCTACTCTACTTCTGATGCAAAGGCTGTGACAGATAATTACTCGTTTTTGAGGAAGGTATCTTCAAACAATTAAGCATCGTACATCTCCTTTATTCGCAGTTTTGTTTCATCTATAAATCTCAAATTAATGCCAAAACCTCATTGAACTGTCTGGTTAATTAGTTTACAATAACAAACAATTGCAGTGGCTGCTGAATCACCCGACATTTATCAGGAATCGCCTGTACATTACCGGTGACTCTTATGGAGGCAAAATAGCTCCACTTGTTGCTTTGAAAATCGTACAAGGTAGATTTTAGATATGAGTCTTAATATGTCCCTTAATCGAAGTGAATTTGACGTGGTGTTAATAGGAAACGATGCTGGACTAAAGCCTCAAATGAACCTTCATGTAAGGAATGACATAGTTTTTCTTACAATCTTAATTACCATCTCAATTCTTTGAAACTTGAATGTTGGTCTATGCGGAAATTTGTGTTGATAAGTTTAAGACTTGTGAATTCAAACCAGGGATACATAGTCGGTAACTCAATCACAGATAAAAAGAAGGAAAGCAATGAAAGTATCCCATACGCTCACAGAATGGCACTCATATCAGATGAATATTTTGAGGTACTTCAGTTCATGATAAACATATGTGGGAACAGTACATGGGAGTCACAAGGTTACAGATCTTACTCCTGCAACTAACTTAATCGTCGATCTCAGCTGGCCAAAAGTAGCTGTAAAGGGGAGTATGAAAATCCAGATTTGAATAATTACCAATGCCGGCATGCCCTTAAACTCATCAAGCCGGTAATTCTTTGCCTCCTACATATATGTTGCACAAACTGTTATTTTCCATTCACTTGTGATGGTAATTGTATGACAAAATGCAGTGCCTTGATCCGCTAAGCGGAGGACACATTTTGGAACCACTCTGCAAGACTTGCACAGAGGATATGCCGTTTGATTTCATCTCCCTGTGCAAACAAGAAGAGACACATTGCAGAGTTAACTCATTCCTTTTTATTTCTTCATCTTGCCATTTTTGTCCACAGTACAAACGTGAACGCCAGTTTATTGACAGCATGTTGATATGCAGGAATACATGTTTGTTGCTTCGTCTGTCTGGGCGAACTATGAGTCCGTCCAAGAAGCACTTCATATCAGGCAGGTGAGTTTTCAACAAATCAGTGTCACATTTAATGACTCATACATAATTACATATACTCCGGCCAATTAGTCTTGTAGAGTTGTGAAAACAGTTTCGTTGGGAACTAGGGAACAATCCCGTATTGGAAAAGATGCAACTATTCGTTGAGCTATGAACAAGACATAGAAAGTATTCAGTACTGTCACCGGCTTCTAAGTGAGAAAGGCTATCATGCACTGGCATATAGGTTAGTCACTTCTGCTAGAAGTAGGCTCAAGTTTCGAATACAGTTTCAGTTTCAACCATTACTCTTAATTGCAGTGGTGACCATGACATCACCATACCGTACATGAGTACTTTGAAATGGATACGTGATCTCAATCTCACAATTACTGATACATGGAGGCCTTGGATTGTCGATGGTCAAGTTGCAGGGTTAGTTTCTTTAGAATCTGGTTCACGAACGAAACTAGAATCCCCAGGGTAATATCTTAAGCATGTATGTTGAGCATGTCAGTTAACCGCGGATGAACTCTTTCAGGTACACGGAGAAGTATGCCAACAACCAAACCGTTCTTACATTTGCTACAGTGAAGGCAAGAATGTGCTACACTGTTTTTTTTTAAAATAAGTAAATTGAATTGTAAGCAATTGGTAGTTTGTATTTTGCAGGGTGCAGGTCATACAGCTCCAACGTATAAGCCGAAAGAATGTCTAGCTATGTTTGACAGGTGGTTGGCCCTGCGTCCGCTCTAAAATGTAATTGATCGCAACTCGCATGAAATAAATCCTCAATCTTTCTCAGTTGTAATTCTGTGAAATTTAATTTGAAGTGATTGTCATAGTTTTTTATTTATAACAAAGGAGGATAGTTCAGCCAATTGTCAAACAGTGATATTGATCTAGAAATTCCCCATTCACAAGACCTAATTTTTGACGAAACGATGTCGTTAGCAACCAAATTAAACGCAACAATTTTAAAAGTTAAAGAAAGCATGTCCTCTTAAGAAAGTGTGAAACACGTGATGTAAGGTAAAGTTCTTAGAAGCAGCTGGAAACATCATGCTTCGGAGGAGACGGAACTACACTTGACTCGAAGGGCCCACACCCACCTACTCAATTGATAATTTACCATTGTCATTTTGCATCGCGTCAAATCGTCCATAACTGATCTCCCAAAATAAAATCAATCGAGTCCGCAGGTACCGTCATGCGAGTTGATTCTTATCGGTAGATGCGGAGCCAGGAAATGAAGTTGGAAGGGACTTTTCATAATTTGGAGGGTTAAAACCTAAAAATTCGTATGCGTGATCACCTATAAAAATAAATTCTGAATTTTGGGGGAACGCGGCACCCCTACCGGCACTCCCAGGCTCCGTCCTGCTTATCGAGTGTTCACTTGATAAAGTTTTCGAATCGAGTTCGAGCCTAAATTTATATTCTTTTCCTTAAAGGGTCAGACTAGGCTCAACTCGTTACTACTCAATATGGCTCGTTACCCTCCCGGAAACTTTAAAGGGTCCTATTTAGTTGGAAAACAACTTTTGAAAATTATATAGTAAAATTGTACTTCCTCCGTCACTCTAAAAAAGGTTAACAAATTAAATAGGCAACTTATAGAGGGATAGAGGAAGTAATTTTTATATTTTCGTAATATAATTTAATTTGATGAATGCTGCCAAAAGAAGTCTGTATAGAGACTATAATACAGTTAGTGACTAATATTCACTCTTTAAGTAGCCTTATCCCTCATCTTCATCTGCATCAATCATCAAATGTCCTGTTTAAAGGTTGAAAATTCTTATAGTACTGCAAGTCTGCAACAAGTCAACCATAGCCTGGAGAAATGAGAATGGAGCAACACCGACAGTTAGTAACCTGCAGAATCCTATCAACACTCCACAAATGGTTTAGTCTCATTCTTCTTCTAAGCAGTCTCACAATCAACACTAGTTCCGCCATTGACGACTTCGAGTCTCATGTTATCGACACCCTGCCTGGCTATCCTGGCACTCTGCCTTTCAAGCTTGAAACAGGGTAGGTACCGTACAGCTCTGTATTTCGACACTATACATCTTTGTTATTGTCATGATGTAAATTACTTGAATTTTTGTAACAGGTATATTGGTGTTGGAGAGAATGAGACATTGCAGCTGTTTTACTACTTTGTGGAATCCGAAAGGGATCCGGTCAGAGACCCTCTCATCTTTTGGATCACCGGGGGCCCGGGATGTTCCGGGTTTTCGGGTCTCGTTTACGAAATTGGTATTCTGCTTTTTTCGTGTTCGGTTTAGTCTTTGCTATATTATGCACCTCATGATGTTTTATGTTTGTGATTTATATATTGTTGAAAATGTGAAGAAAAGTCGAATATATTATACGTTTAACTCATGAGCAAGTCTCTTGGAAGACGGTCAACTGAACATTAGGCTAGTGAGCACACAATATTAACTCTTAAGGTTCTTAATATGCTGGATTCATTGAACACAAGCAAATTGCAAAGAGATTTACACCAGATTGGTTTACATTTAGGTCCACTGGCTTTTGACGTCGAAGCGTTTGATGGGAGCTTACCTTCGTTCCTTCTGAACCCGTACTCATGGACGAAGGTAACTGTTATAGAAGATCTGTTGTTCGAGTTGTCTGCACAACTATGCACAAGCACAACATTGGTGTGTTGTTGGTGGTTACTGGTTAGGTACCAGACTACCAGATCCCGGTCCGAAAACATTTTCATGTTATTTTAGTTATATGCAGATTTAAATCCGTTACTCATTTTGTTGCATGATATTATCTGAAGGTTGCTAGCATCATATTTATAGATTCTCCGGTGGGTACCGGATTCTCTTATGCAACTACACCCGAAGGTTACCCTACCACCGACACCAAAATCGCAAAGACTGACTACATTTTCTTGAGGAAGGTATGTACGTTAAAACAGGCTGCCTCCATGCCTCTGGGCTCTGGTTCTACTTTTCTTTCAATGATTCGATACTAAAACTGGAAAACTCTTGCACCTAATATAGTAGAATTTGTCTATCAGACTCACTTATGAAAAGATCTAAAATGCATGTACTGGCATGGTGTACTTATAGCTAACAACTGTCTGCAGTGGTTGCTGAATCACCCAACATTCATCAAGAACCCCCTGTACGTTGCTGGTGACTCATACGGTGGTAAAGTTGCTCCAATGGTGGCTTTGGAAATAGCAGAAGGTCACTTCTTACGTACATGAACGTGTTCAAATAATGTGTCAGTTTGATTTTGCTCTTGCCAGTACTTAATTCATGTTTTTCTGTAGGCAATGAGGCTGGACTTGAGCCGCAAATGATCCTCCAGGTATGGAGTTAATTCGTCTTTAGATTCGATTACGTGTTGTACTATTTGACAGTTTTAACATTTCCTTGGATTCAATTATCTTGGGAATTCAATCAGGGGTACATGGTTGGTAATCCAGCAACAGACATAGACAAGGATTACAATGAGAGGATCCCTTATGCTCACAGAATGGCACTCATATCAGACGAATATTTCGAGGTACTTCATATGTTAAAGTTCAATGGGTAACTATATAGTCTATATGATACTTCAAACTACATGGAACTCACTTTTGATCATTTCAGTTGGCGAAAAGTAGCTGTAAAGGTGAGTATATAAATCCAGATCC
Source organism: Plantago lanceolata (assembly GCA_028659135.1). Lineage (NCBI taxonomy): Eukaryota > Viridiplantae > Streptophyta > Magnoliopsida > Lamiales > Plantaginaceae > Plantago > Plantago lanceolata. The sequence continues at coordinate 9,367 of JAQRGC012290017.1, forward strand.
AAATGATTACAAATGCCTGTATGCCCTGCAAGTCATCGAACCGGTAACGCTCATTTGTTTCTTCTATAATATATTCTTCTTTTAAAATATTAATTGAATTAGTACTCTAGTTGTTCATGATCATGGCTAACATCAATCAAAGTGCAGTGCCTCAATCTGATCAACAAACCACACATTTTGGAACCAAAATGCAAATACTTATCACCAAGACCTGATGGTGTTAGCTCTGGCGGAATATTTCCGGAGGACACTCCTCTTGACTTCCTCCTTTTATCCAAACTAAAGGAGTCTAAGTGCAGGGTATTTCTTGAATTCGTATTTCTTTGGCATGTTTTCTTCTACAGAATGTGGATTCTTGATACTTGTATGAACATTGTTCTCATTTGCAGATGTTGAATTATGCTACCTCATATGTCTGGGCAGATGATGCTTCTGTACGAGAAGCACTTCATATCAGACAGGTGCAATGACGAAAATAGATAGATCTATACATTTATGGCTATCGCTACATACTTTTCCGTGTTGTGAAAACAAAAAAAATGCCGGTTGAATCAGGGGACGATTGGCCATTGGAAAAGATGCAACAAGACCTTGAGCTATGAAGAAGATGTCAAAAGCATTCAGTATTGTCATCAGCTTCTTAGCGACAAAGGTTATCAAGTTTTGGCGTATAGGTTAGTCACTATATTGCTGTACTATATATGTTAATTAGCGTGTTAAGCGCGAATTCACCAAATGCATTTTGTTAATGGTAATGACAAGTACTATATGCTGGCATTTCAGTGGAGATCATGACTATCTGATACCTTATATGGGAACTTTGAAATGGATACAAGCTCTGAATCTTACTCTTCAAGATGCATGGAGGCCTTGGACCGTTGATGGTCAAGTTGCAGGGTTAGTTCCTTTCAACTGTTCGAAAGACAATCTGATCATCTGTCGATACACTAACAGTGTACCATAGTAACTGTATTAATTTAAACGCGTGATTTATCTCGTGCAGATACACAGAGAAGTATGCGAACAACCAAGCGTTTATCACGTTTGCGACAGTGAAGGCAAGATCTTGGATTTGCAAAGATTGGTGTTAAGGCTGGATCCAAGTTAGGATTTGTGTGCTGATTGTAACTATTTTGATTGTTGTTTTTCTGGTGCAGGGTGCAGGTCATACAGCTCCGGAGTATAAACCCAAGGAATGCTTCAATATGATTGATCGATGGTTGTCTTTGTTTGCACTCTAAAAGGTCAATAAGGGAATAAGAATCTTCTAGAATGTCATCATTATCCGGGACATTTTAATTCTTTCTTCCTCTTTCTAGTTCAAACAATAAAGATTTGTTCAATCCACCTCAAATTCAACTCCATTTCATTCCATCAATTCAGTTTAAATTCATTTCATTCCGTTCAGTGCAGTTTACTTAGTTGAAATTTATGCTTCAAATAAATTTAAATTTAGTTCTAGGTTCATTCAGTTCAATTTAATTTCATTCAATTCAGTTTAGTACAGTAGTTCAGTTCACAAACTGTGAGACGAATTAAACATAATCGGATGTTCTGACAATTAGTTTTAAATCGCTGGATGTTATTGAATAAGAAAGCTATAAACATCATCACAAGAAGAAGAAGAAAGGATTGAAAGTTGCAAATAAGAAGAGAAAGAACAAAGGAAATATGAAGAAGACTACGAAGCGTACGAAGCCGTCTTAGTTCGTCATCAGAGCGTGGGAACATTGTACTATAGAACTAACATTCCTAATATTATAAGTAAGATACTTTTGAGAGCAAACAATGTGATGAGAAGCTTCTAAATCTAAGATTCAAGGCTCAGTTCTCAGTTTAAGAAGTGTACCTGAAGTGAAGGTGTCATCACTTCATTATTCTGAACACTTCCTTGATTCGCAGAGCTAGCAAGAAGCCTTTCTTGGAATTATGAAGAAAATGTGCCTTTTATGGTATAATTAAATAGATACAATTTCCTAATCATTCGTCAATTGGGAAAAGTAAATATATAGTTGTAAGCTACTACGTAAGAGTTTCGATTTGACATATTGTGCATCTAAAACAAACATTGGGTGAGTGAGGAATAAGAGCTCAAAGTTGGAAGAAAAGAGCACAAAGGTGGAAGGAAATGAGATTTGTCCCACATTGCCAATGAATGAAAAGTTTCACTAGTATATAAGGCATAAGCTAACTCGTGTTGTTTAAGTTGTACTGCTAGATGTCTCGAGAACACTCTACGCTTGCGCGCAGGGGGGTGCAAATCCTGGCCAAATTTGTACACGATCTTGTGGAACTTGTGTGCGAGCGTGTGCGACCGATTTGAACTAAATCGACCCAATCCCACTGGGCTTCGTTTTGCAACTCGGACCGACCGAACCTTCCAGAATTCTTTTCAAATTCCAAATTTTGTAACTGTTGTTTTGATTGAAAATTAAAATGCAGTTTAATTCTGTTTGTTACAGAATTAAACTCTCAACAATTGTTACTGTTCCTCATCTTTAAAATGGTCTCTAATCTAAGGAGAAAGAACATAGAAATTGAAACAAGGAAAAATTACAAAAACACCCTCTGTTATAGCCCCTTTTTTTTTATCCCTCTTATTCAAACAATTACATCTAGTTCCATTTTTCTTTAAAAAGTTTGACCAGCCTTAAATTTATTGAAAAATTTGGCCAGCCAAATATGGCCTTAATCTAATTTCTTTTTCCATTTTCCTTTCTTTTCCTTTTCTTTTTTCTTTCCTTTTTTTTCTTTTCTTTTTCTTTTTTCTTCTTCCTTTTCACTTTTAAATTT
>JAQRGC012290024.1:0-10079 GCA_028659135.1 Plantago lanceolata
GTTATGACAGTTGAAGGTCATATGGATATAAGGATGTCGAGTAGTTTGGACTTGAACGTGGAGCATGAATGTCGGAGCCCTAGGCTGTCCAATTTAAATGGCCAGAGCTCAAGTAGTGAAGCTCTCAGATTTGACATAGAGTTTGAATCAGACGAGCAAGCATATGATTTCTACAATAACTATGCTGAGTTGGCTGGGTTTAGTGTGAGAAAGGATTGGATCAATAGGAGTAAAGTGCATGGTCGGGTTATGTCCAGAAAGTTTACGTGTTCTAGACAAGGGCACCGTAAGAAGGACAAACGAGATGTTAATGTGAAGAGGCACCGAAAAGAAACAAGAACTGGCTGTTTGGCTCATATGGTTGTAACACGCAACCCTGATGGGAAATATCAGATCACACAGTTTGAATCGGAACACAACCATGATGATGTTAATTTGAGTAAAGGTCAAGCGTTTCTAGAGTCGTCACTACATGGGAAAGGTGAAACTACTGAAGTCTCTGAAACTGATCCAGTGAAGAACCCTGAATTTCAAACAAAAGAATCCTCGGAACTTTTAGGTGTACGTTTTTGCCCTCCAGAAAAATTTGATGACCTTCAGGTAAGTGATGACGTTTGCTTGAGCTCTGGTCGGACAAGAGATATGAAAGAAGGGGAAGCAGCACGTCTTCTGTATTACTTCCAGAGGCAGCATTTTAGGAACCCTTCATTCTTTTACTCTACACAACTTGATATCGACGATAAGATAAGCAATATATTTTGGGCTGATGATAACATGATTGTGGAGTATAGCCACTTTGGTGATGTTGTTTGTCTAGATACATCGTCAACAAGAGAAACAGACTCTCGTCCGTTTGTGCAGTTAATTGGGATGAATCACCACAGACAAGTAGTAATATTTGGAGCTGCCTTTTTATACGATGACAGTGTTAATTCCTTCAAATGGTTATTTCAAACATTTGTTGAAGCAATGTCTGGTAAGAAACCGAAATTTATTCTCTCGGATCAGGATGCGACAATTGTGCAAGCACTTCATGCAGTATTACCGGAAACAAGCCACTGTATATGTGCGTGGCAGATGTATCTAATTGCACTTAAGCATCTATCTCATGTTACAAAAGATTATGGTTCTTTTGCGGACGATTTAAGGAGCTGCATCTTTTGTCATGAGCAGGAAGATGATTTTATCCAAGCATGGGATTCTATGTTGGAGAAGCATGGCCTGCAGAATAATGCATGGTTGAGATGGATGTTCAGAGAAAAAGAAAAATGGGCTGTAGCATATGGCAGGAATACTTTCTTCGTCCAAAGAAATGGAACACATTTAGGTGAGCAGATGGCAGAAAAGCTTCGTAGCTACTTGAGCCCGGACCTTGATGTGCTTCAGTTTTTCAAGCATTTTGAAAGCGTGGTGAATGAACAAAGGCGTGGAGAATTTGAAACAACTTTTGAAATGGGAAGACATGCTCCTGTTTTGATGACTAATGCAGTTCTGTTGAAGGAACCCAGTCTAATGTATACACCCAAGGCATTTGAAGCATTTCAAAGAGAATATGAGAAGTCTTTGAATGTTGTCGTTAACAAGTGTGCTGAGCGAGAATCAAGATATGATTACAAAGCAAAAACATATGGGAAATCTAGGGAATTTCTGGTCGTTTATAATTCTCATGGTGGCACTGTTTCTTGCAACTGTATGAAGTTCGAGCATGTGGGTATTCTGTGCAGCCATGCCCTTAAAGTTTTGGATCATCAAAATATCAAGGTTGTCCCTTCACATTACATCTTGAGGAGGTGGACCAAAGATGCAAGGATTTTGCCTTCTGAAGAAATTCATCACCACCCAGGGGAAGATAACAGAAAGATATTTGCCGCACGTTACAAGGATCTGTGCCGTAATATAATTAAAATATCTGCAAGAGCTGCTGAATCTGATCCTGCATTTGAATTTGCTTCAAGACAACTTGATGAGCTGATGCAAGGTGTTGAGAGAATCTTAAGCTTCAAATCAGATGTGGATGATAGAGGCGCATGTGCTTCTGGACATAACCTAGCTGATCATGATCTTGGTAGAAATGACTTTGAGGGTCAGGATGTTGATATATTGCAAGGATCAGATGAAACCGTAAACATATTACCTGATCATGACCAAACGAATCATTGCAATGAACAGATATCAGGTGCCCCTTCAACATATATTTCGTCACATACTCCGATTCTTGCACAGGTCAGACAGAATCAAAGTTTATTTCTGGACTATTCAACAGTTTGTTTTACCAAAACCTGATGCTTCTTTTATTTTGAGTGAAGGGCTTATACCCTGTCGAAGCAAATCACATGGTTCAGAACATGTACCCAGCATCAGATTTGAGCATTGGACCGCATCCTAACGCCAACATGTATGAGCCACGGAACATTTACTCCAACCAGCATCATTCGCCGAGCCATTCCCAATTCCTTCTGGTAAAGTTCACTTTAGCTCTTAGTTTGGTCACTTCTGTTGTACATAACAGCTCAAAGTTAACTATTGCTCTCGTGTGCTTGAAACAGGAGCCATTGATCCGTAGCCAATTCCAGGATCCTATGTCGAATGGGACTCCATTAAAACAGGTATGCATCGATTATGGATACTGTTTGTTATGTCATATCACATTCTCCGAACAATAAAAAAAGTTGCTCTCTTGTTATGCACCTGCAGGTAATGGATGATGGCCAACATCCACATGCTTCTTCTTTCCTGCATTATAATCCCGAATACAGAGCTGCTGGCGTTTAGACTCAAATACTATACGCCCATGCTCCAGTAGCTGTAGTAAGCGTTGGACATACCGACATACTAAACAGCTATAGAGATTCCATGGAATTGGCAAGCAGAGTCGTGATATGCTGAATTGAACTCATGCAACTAGCTAGAAGAGGAAAACCAAGGAAAAAGTGTCACAGAGGATACATAAGGAAGAAGAAACTCAACTAAACCAGTACGATTCCGCGGCTGGTGGTTTCTCGATGGCGGGCGGATAGGAAAGCTTTTATGTATTCCCAACATGGAAGAACCAACTAGTAACATTATAAAGAAAAAGAAAATTATACTACTAAAAATACACAATGGTATCCTAAGTTCCTAACTTATCTTGCTTTTGGAAGAAATTTTGCGTCCTTAATCATTGTACTTTTGTATCGTACCGGATAGTTAGACACTTAGACTGCATTTATCGCCCAATGGTCTGTCTTGATCGATTAGTGTTTAAGAGTTCGCGTACCATACTTGTTCGGAAATGAGATGATCGGAGTAATAACCGACGGTGCCATATAATTTACCATGTTACATTTAGAAAACAAGATGCAATTGGGAATTGATTTCATTTCAAAGTGGACGAAAGAAAGAAGTCTCCTTATCTGTCATTTGTCGTCTACTCTATTACTTTCCGGGCCCCAAGCGATGAACCACCACCACAACAACACCGCCGCGAGTGGCTCCCACACGCCACCTCATCGCGCGTCTTTTTCAAAATTCTCTCCCCCCTCATTTAAGTACCAATACCATACCTACACTACACTCCTTCACACGCATCAAACACTCTCTCTAGTCTCTTCCACTTTCGTTAGTTAATAACACTGTAGTACTGTATTACTATTTCTCTCTCTACAAAATGCGCCATGGGTAAAGCCGGCAGGTGGTTCCGTTCGTTACTGAGAAAATCGGACAAAAATCCGGCGAGTAAAGGCGGCAGCAAGTCGAAGAATCTCTCCAAATCCGGCGACAATTCAGCTAAATTCGATCGTCCGTTCGACGAGGGTTTGGATGCTAATAAACATGCAATAGCGGTAGCTGCGGCCACTGCCGCCGTCGCGGAGGCTGCGCTTGCGGCGGCGCAAGCTGCGGCGGAGGTCGTGAAGCTCACCAGCGGCGGCGGCGGCGGCGGACGGAGTCTGAGGAGCGGAGATCGACGGCGTGTGGCTGCGTCGGTGAGGATTCAATCGGCGTTTCGAGCTTATTTGGTTAGTGATGATCCTTTTCTGATTAAATTTCTGTAAATTGTGATTAATTTATTAGTACTACAATTTTGTTTGTTTGTTTGTCTATGAATTGAGCTGATTAGTTTTAGTGATGATTTTGTTCTATAGCTCATTTTTGGAATTTTGGTTTTGCTAAATTGTCATATAGCATCAGATTCTAGATTATACTTTTGTGTTTAAATAATATTGTACATATTGTTTGTTTCCCTAATCCCTATGAGTTGAGCTAATTAGTTGATTACCTACTTAAACCTGCATAAAGAATGAATATGCTATAGTATACTTCAATTGAGGGCTAAACTAAATTCATATTGTTCAAATACTTGATAGCTGAGTCATTGGTATGCTATACTTATCAAGAACTTGACATGTGACTGTATAGAGTAATGAGTTATAGCCTATAGGTACGCTATATTGATCAAAAGCTTGATATATGACAAAATTGTAGTGCTATCATAACCGTAGACGTAGACCGAGCTGGGTTATTGGGACCGAACTAGGGGTGAAGGGGACAGAGAGACTACTGAGCTGGTGCACCATGCTAGTTGTATACTAGCAGTGACATCTCACTATCATTAGGAATTGAGCCCCTCATCCTTTCTTCTGCACAATCATGTCTATGGCTATATGATATTTTGTTCTGTTGTGTTGTAACGTAAGTTTGAATGTTAAGTTTTCTTCGGATGAGTGTCATATTTTGTACCTCTTCTCTTTGTTAGATTTTATAATAACAGGCTGTATGTAGCTCACTTATTCTACAAATGGTAGGTTTCTCCTGAATTAAGTTAAGTTGAGAACATGTGAGCTTGATTATTCTGCAAATTGTAGTATGGTTGGTTTCTCTTGATTTAAGTTGGGAGTCTGATTATCCATCTGATACTCTCTACACTAGTATAAATCGCGTAAAACTGGACTTTGGAGTGGACTGTAAAGACCAAAGCGACCAGTTTGTTCATGAAACATTCAAACAGTTTTCATGTGTGAAGTGAAACTTTTTTGGTTATCGGTTTTCAGTAGACTTGTTAGACGTTACATTTTCATCACATCAATCAATTGTAAAAAAAAAACTCTTCTATTCTACCCGTGTTATTTTTAATAATTTTACTTAGTTCTGCAGTGGTGGGGTTAGTGTACTGTTATAATCATATTTAGAGAAGGAACTTTAGCTTGTGTTGATGGATTATTGGGGCCTATCACTTTCTGTGGAATTAGTACATTACAGCTTGTCATTGATTTGCGGATTTAAAAGGGGACTTCAATTGATAAAAGGTTGATTATCAAAGTTAATGAATCAACAGTCAATTATTAATATGGAAAAGGTGACTGAAAAAGCTTCTCTTAATTGATGGTACTCATTCATGTACACGTCAGGGTTGATGCCTAGTTGTGGGATTTACAAAAATTGTAGCTAAAGTTCCTGTGTGGATTGCTGTAAGCTGTAACTGCAATATACATTGTGATTATCAATTCTCCCGCAGTAGCCTTATGCAAAACTGTATGTTTAACAGTGATGTTAAAACTCTTTTATGAGTGAGAAGATTTTAAGTGTAGTCCTGGTCAGACGGGAATTGCAATGTGTAAATTGTTTTTAGCTTGAATTCTCTGAAAGTTATACTAGTCAAAAGTGAATATTAACGAAAGATAATACTCTTCATATTTGATGTGGAATGTGTATGATTCTTGGGTGTGGTGTAGGCTAGGAGAGCACTGAGAGCACTTAAAGGACTTGTTAAGCTACAAGCACTGGTGAGAGGCCACATTGTCAGGAAACAGAGTGCAGATATGCTCCGTCGCATGCAGGCCATGGCTCGGATTCAGGCTCGGGCATCTGCTACTCGGGCCTACCCAGCAGAGATTTCTATCACCAAAATAAAATTCTCTGATTCCCACCGTCAGGTGAATGTTACTTTTTCTTTGACCTCAAGCATTCAATTTAACAAGAACCCATTCGTGGATGGCCAAGAACCAATTGGACTGTTATACAACTAGAGAGGCGCTAAAAAAGACATAATGTTCTACTGTTTAGCAAAATCTTCTTTACATCGTCATTAATGTTTCTCATTTTTGTGCATTCACCTGCAGGGAGGTGTAAATCTAAGAAAATATGGAGAACCATCCAGTTTTGCCAGAAATGGTGAATATGCACTTAAGGTAACTCAGCTAAATTCTCCATCTAAAGGAGGTTATTTCGCAGCACTGCACTTTCATTCTCTGTCTAATCACATGGAAAAAATTACTTATGTATTTGCTGAAGCTATTTATTGCTTCCCCCCAAAGTTGAAAAGTTGCTGTGTTTGATCATCTGAATTAGTGCAACCTTACCATCTTCAAACGCTTAAGCCTGTACCTTCCTTTAAAAACACGAAGAATGTGCACTTTAAGGGGGCACGAGTAATTTTTCAAATTTTAGAGGGAAATCACTTGTATCGAAAATGACCAATGATATATTATGCATCCACCAGAATGGTGATTAGACCAACTTCTTTATGACTATTTTTATGGAGTTTCTTTTGATGTGTTAATGCAGCAATATAATTCAAAATTGTACGGTAGCAATAGCGTCAACCAGCAAAGCTCCAACATGGCTTCCGAATGGTTAGATCAATGGATGGAAAGAAACGCATGGAGCAACAACCACGATGATGAGAGAAATGCTAAGATACTTGAAATAGACACGTGGAAGCCTCACGAAAACACCAGGGGAGCCGCCAGAGCTCTTCAATCCTCCCAGTATCTTCCATCATGGAATGACACCTCAAGACTTTCAGAAAAACTCCAAAAACCAAACCCAAGCATATCTTCGGAAGAAGTCTCGTCCGTGATATCAGAGAAATTTCCTTCGGAAAGCCCACGTGTGCATTCTGCTTCCTCCAGGCCGACTAAAGGGCCTTTCACTCCATCAAGGACCGAATGTTCTAGAAGCTTCTATGGTGATTACCTCGGTCATCCAAGTTACATGGCGAATACAGAGTCATCACGGGCAAAAGTTAGGTCTCAGAGCGCACCAAAGCAGAGAATCCAGCTAGAGGAACTTGGTCACAGCTGGAAGTTTGGTCGGAGCATATGGGAATCTGACGTTGGTTCTGAAAAGGGTACAACCCGCCCATTCAATTACCAGAGCAACAGTTACCTAAACTCTGGTAGCTCCAGGAGGACCCATGATGTGGCTGGCAGTTACGGGCTTAACTCCTCGTATGGACACTGACATTAGCTACACATATCTGTCTACGGCAAAAGGCAAAGATCGATCATCAATAATTTAGGATGATGGTGAGGCTCAGCTCATTCCAGGTTTATCGGATTGTCTTGTTCCCTGGTTTCATTTTCTTTATTTATTTTCATGTGTTCTGTTTCGTAGTCAATTCCCGGTGCATTTGACAAAAGATTTGGGTAGCTCTTTCGTTTCAGAATGTGATTATTATCAAATGTAAGTTAAACATAAGTCACCACGTTGTGTAAAGGTTGTGTCCAGATTTGAAGTATATAAGTTATGCTATGCAGACGTCGCTCGTGTTCAAAATATGAGCTGCACCAACATTCATGTGTTGTATTTTGTTAACGGAAGAATAAAATTGCATTAATTTCTTGTTTCTTCAACATTTTAATTCTGCTACTCCTATTAACAAAAACCATGAATTACCGATAATTAATCATAATCTGAGGCAGCATAGTGAAGTTAAGAAGCAACTGCGATAGATAGATGATTGAGAATGTCCAAAATCTGTTGAAATTATATACTAGCTGAAATGATGTTTCTGCTGGCTCTTATCTTACTGCAGCTTCCTCTAGTCACATATTCGGTTAGTATTTCTCCGTATGGTACCTTCTGTTGAACCTTTATACAGTCTTTTGTAGCCAAAACTGCACATAGAATGCATGAACTTTGAAATCGTAACACTAGAAATATATACCTAAAGGGAAGGAAATGGAAACGGAGGTAAAAGATCTACGCATACATGATACATACCACATGTTTGGTAGAAGAGACGAGCTGCTTGAGTTTTGTGACTTTTGTCCATTTCAGCAACTGAGTTGAGAATAGATTCTACTTGTATTCTCCTGGTCGCTCAAATTGAGCCTTTAGGTGCCTGTACCAAATGAGGTTATATGTGAATCAGATGCCATGCAACTTGTTATGGATACACTCAATCATGAATAGTACTAGAACAGTAGAACTAGAAGAACACGGCATTAGCCATTAGTTACGGGATCAAGTGGAAGCTGATAATTATTTGTCTGAGGATTTTGGGTTTGTGTTGGTCCAGTTTCTACCATGAGTTCTGATAAATGAAAGAGATGACATTGGACAAGCTTGGCTTGGACTTAATATAGGCAATGCATCCTCACTCCTCAGACAGATATCTTATTAAGTAGAATGAAGCAGTACTTTTTAAAATGAAGTTACAATGAACCAGCTGACATCAGAAGAGAGTATTTTGTTCATGATACTTGTCTAATACTTGACTGTGTTATTCTTAGCTTCAGTGACAGAACATGAAATATGGTGTACGAAATGCATATTAGCATATGAGCCAGCTCAACATACCTTCTGTTGCTGTCTTTCTATTCTCAAATCAGCTGCAGGAATGACAGTCTGATTGTTATCGATTATAAGAGCTGCTCTCCTTGTTGGTCTCTGACCAGTCCGTCTCATGATTTGAACCTTGTTGAAATATAAATGAAAGTAGAGTGAATGAACTTTCTCTTAATGCTGATATATGTACTGCACTACCTTATCATCATCTCTACTTTCATAGTTTCATTAGATAGATCCGCATCGGTAACAAGTAGTAGTACTAATAGGAAATTTGAATTAGCAGATTTTGATGATAATGTTCAGCTTGTCTAGTTTCTTCCTATTCATTTTCTCATGCATAGTTGCTGCCATCCTTCAACCACATACACACAAAACAAAGAGTCCACACAGATTAAGCACAAAAGCATTATGAAAACCAATCGATGCGAGCAAAAAGCATCCAAAATGGCACATACAGATAAATAACACGTTAGAAGAATCCGGAAGTGCAAACCTCAATGTCACGACCAATTCAAGCACAATCAAAATAACTAAACCACCAGTTCGAAATCACCTTAGCAAATTCGAGAGTAACTAAAACAAAGTACTCGGGCAGATCGATTGAACAGAGAAACTCAGTAACCAGTAAAGAGTAAGCAAACAGGAGCTCAACTGACCAGATTCAATCTCAAAACTACTCAAGGACGAATCAAAATGACGAAACCACCTGTTTGAAATCAACTTAAGCAAATTCAAACTAAAACAAAGTACTCAGGCGCATATCAATTGAACAGCGAAACTCAGTGACCAGTAAAAAGTAAGGCGACAGGAGCTCAACTGACCAGATTCAATCTAAAAACTACTAACGACGAATCAAAATGACGAAACCACAGTTCGAAATCATTTAGCAAAATCGAACTGAAAGTACTCAGGCACATCGATTGAACAGAGAAACTCAATAACCAGTAACGGCAACAGAGCTCAATTTTGTCCCGGTTTTAGAAACTACTCACATATGAATCAAAATGACGAAACCACAGTTCGAAATCAATCAGCAGAATGCCAGAATCGAACCAAAAGTACTCCGGCAGATCGATTGAACAGAGAAACTAGTAACCAGTAAATAAGGCAACGGGAGCTCAAGCGACCCGATTCAATTCAAAAATCTACTCAAGGACGAATCAAAATGACGAAACCACAGTTCAACACTCATTATCGATTTAGCAAAATCGAACTAGAAGTACTCAGGCAGATCGGTTGAACAGAGAACCTAAATAACCAGAAAAAGGCAACAGAGCTCAATTTTGAGCCGATTCAGTCTAGAAACTACTCAAACACGGATCAAAATCACAACAATGCCAAGTGTAACTTGCTTCGAAGGAGATGAGAGCTGAAAAAATCGGTGAATCAGACGGAAACTCACCGTATTTGACCCAACGGCACTTTACCAGATGAGAGCTGGTGAGAGTAGAACAATTTTTCAGATCCAAAAATGCGTAGAGATGATGAATTTGCAATGAAAGTGATTTCCTCTCCGTTTTCGTGCGTAT
>JAQRGC012290060.1:0-11782 GCA_028659135.1 Plantago lanceolata
GATCCCATACATAGCCAGCCCCTAGGGGGACGGTTTCTTTTTGCTCGGTTGGACCGGGCCCACGTGGCTCGGTCCGGTCTTTTCCTACGGAATTTCAATTTCTCTCTACATATTAAATTAATTAGAAATTGAATTTCAAATTAACTTCTCCATATTAATAAGTAATCCTATTAATATATAATTATTATCTCACAAGAAAAGCTATCATCGTTTAAGTGTGACCCATAGGGCCTCATGTGTTTAGCAAAAATCTTATCAACGTCTTGTATAAAATTCCTAATCGTTCTTATTATATAATATAAACACATAAGGACGTTTGTGAAGAGTTAGCAAAACCACCTTTAAGTAAGGTTTATTGTGATAATGTCCTTTCATTCTACGAATACTACATTTGAGTTTAGATTATGGTTAGAAGTGCCTAATCCACTAACTCAAAATATTTCTTAATCTTGTTAATTGATGTAATGATTATGTTTCAATACTATATTCAACATATCACATGCACCGACCGATGACTAATAATCACACTAACTATGACATGTAAAGTATTCTCTCATTAATAACTATTCATGAGGAATGAATCCTTTCTCGACTCAACTACAAATGACATGCATATCATAAGATACCCAACTATAGTCGTATCTACCAATATAACAAGGTGCAAGCATTGACTATAATCTAAGTATACTATTCAATACATATATGTGTATTGACCTCAAGTTTAAGGACTAATTACACAACCTTATAACCACTACTTCCATAGACACTTGGAATAGTTGCAAACCAAATGGTTTCATAGGTGGGAATGCCAACACTCTCCAAAGTGCTCATGTGTCCATCATGAATAACATAGTTATTATTAGTTGTGAGATCAACTACATCTTCTATAGAATTGATGCAAGTGACATGCCAATCTACAATATATCATCAATATCCCAATATCTCGATGATCAACGATTGATGACTATTTTAGAAAATAAGAAATATCTAATAAGTTCTCACTAACTTATTGACTACTTAAATTTAAGGGAACATTTACAAAAATAATAATAGACAAACAAGATTACAATATTCTATAAATGCATGTCATAAATAAACATTGTATTAATAATTATCAAATGATAATATAATACATACGGAATTGTGATAAAGCATATAATGTCCACAATCTAAGATTGTGTAACATGCCGTTATTTTATTCAATTTTTTTTAATTAATTACCTGAATAATTTATTTATTGGGTGAATTAATTAATTCCCTTTCCCGCGTTATCGAATTCGAACTCCAAGAGCTTTTAACTAGTGGATCAATAATAATATTCGGTTTCGGGCTAGTGGATTTGCATGACTAAAATCCAATCCAACACTTTGATCTAATTACCTAGCCCAACTCTTACTTTTAGTCTAAGTTGGTGGTCAAAGCCCGAAAGATTAGTCGAAAACCTTAAACAACCTTGTTTGACCAATCAAAACAAAAACTTTCTCCACCATTCTCACCCGTACACGCAGCCTCACCTCAAAACCCATCTTCTTCTTTTTCTTTACTCTCAACCGGCACCAACAGAGAATCGAGTTTTCTCTTCTTTCTCTTGTTCTCTCTCCATCAATCTTCACCTTCGTTATTCATCATCATCATCAACATTAATCTTCATCACAACCATTGAAGAAAAATATAACCGAATAGCCCACAATTACATACGTACGAATGCATTCAAGAAATTCAACTCTTGGGTGTGCATTATTATCCATACACCGATTCGCACTCGAAAACCTACTAAACGACTTCCAATCTTGAACACATCTGTTTCGTTGAGATCCTTACAGTGAGCTAAACCCGTTGGTATAATATGTGCCTCATAAGAGTTGGTGGATTTATTCTCCCATTGTGTAACTTGTCCTAGGTAAGATTTTGATTGTTTTCCTGCTCATTCGTTGATCGAAACTTTGGCATGATTGATATAATGCATTCCTTTTCATATAACGAGCAAATGCGATGTTACCTAGTTGGAATCGGATTCTACTGAAGGCGCACGGACTTTCCGCTGTTAGAGGAGGCGCAGTACGTGTTGTATGTAGTTGTTCTATACATGATCATTCAATTCAATGTGCTATTTGTTATCAAAAAATCGCAGAGGCATGTTTACTTGAAGTTTGCTGCGTTTGATTTCTTACCTATATATCATCTCGTATACTCGGTAAGCTTCTAACCTGTCCTTCTTTCTTTCGGTTTGGTTAAGGGGTTTTGAGTGTTGGTGAGTGCTATGTGTTTTATCCAGTGTACTTATCCCTCGTAGTTTTGATTCTGGAGTCTTTATTTAAGGTGGTTAAATCTGATACGTCGAGTTGGTGGCTTGCTCTTTGTCTTTAGGCTCGCTCAAACCTATATGCGCGTTCTTCTTTTCCTTGCTTTTCTATTCCCTATTAAGTTCGGTCTGGCATTAAAGTGTGTTATCGGTACTTTATGAGCTGATTAATTAATCGATATCTATGTGAATATTTAACACAAGTGTTAGCATTAGCTATAACTGATGAATTATGGACCAGTAGTAGTAGTAGTATACATGCTAGACAAATTTTTTCCTTTCACTTAAGCTTGGTTCATTTATGTTTGTGTATGCCTTTACCAGTAGCTTAATATTTATGCTAGAGACATGCTAATTGCTAGTTGTTTCTTGTTTACTTATAAGTTATAACCAGTCAACTTTTATATTTCTCTTTGCGACTTTATTTATTAGGAGTTCGGGGTTTAAGGGTAGCGTCTGTTGTATCTCTTCACTTGTTAATTAGAAGTTATTTGATTCACGGGTTCCGCAATTCATCTTGGTTGTGTTCCTTTTGTCTTGACGTCAAACTTTTTAGGTGAGTGTTCACTGGAATTATATTATTTTTCAACTACAAGGAAGGTTACACGTATGCATTTATCTATATAGATATTGTAATAGGATTGCTTCTGCTACAAATGGTTTTGCCCTAAGTATGGCACTCTACTTTTACTGCATATCTTTAAACTGTACTGTAATGCATCTCATGCATCATTTGTAACTCGGTTTTCGAGATACTAACTGTTATCGAACCGTTATTGAACCGTTACTGAACTGTTACTGCTACTGTTGACCGGTCAATTAGGTTAAATGATTATGTAAACTTGGGTAGTGTTGACTATCAGGTTCATATAGTTGTTGGCCTAATCTAATCCCAATTAGATGAGATGCAAGGTCTAAATTGGATCGTAGATTTTCGGAATGTACACGGGCACTGTTTCTGTTTCTGCCTAGACTTGCTATCTAGGGGGGGGGTCATAAGGGCTACCGGGAGTAGGAGCAATAAGGAGGGCTGCACCAACATTATCGTACCATTTAACTGAACTATTCACCATTTTGAAAATGATTCTTCATAAATTGTACACCGTTTTGAAATCAATTCTGCATAAACTGTTCACTGCATTGTTAAACTCACTACTGCACTGAATTCCACTGAGATCCTTTATCTCACACTCTTTAAACGTCCTTCCATGTAGATTTCCCTGAAGGTGACCAAGCATACGAGTCCAGCGACAAAGAGTGGGTTGGGATTGCTTGGGATTTCCTTATTGTTTTTAATTAATAAGAAGTTTAAACATTATTTATACGCTTCCCTTAGTTATGTTACTTTTCGAATTCAGTTACCTTTATTTTCTTTGGAAATTTTTAAGTGTTAATAATTTCAAAACTCCTTTTTCTATTTATTGCCATTTGAGGTTTTAAAAATAGTTTTAAAATTATTTTAGAAATTTCGTATCGTTACAGATTGTCTCTAGGACATATATCTTTCATAATTATGAGAAGTCCAATATTATAATATAAAATGTCTAATGTTTGAATATATAATGTTTTAAGACCGTTTTAACATTATGAATCAATATTTTACGCCTTAAAACTCATTCTAAACCATAAACTCTAACTAGCTAAGATCGTTTTATATGAATGATGTTTTCATATTTTAGGGTTCATCGTTTCCCCTTTATGTCTCAGAATTGAATATTTGAGATGAAATTTCACATACACACTAGGAGGCAGATTGACATTGAACTTCCTACCGTTAAACATTGAGCATTAAAGCCAGTGAAATCTCATAGCAGCACTAGCTCGTAGACAAACATTGAACTTTCTGTTGTCAAATGTTGAACATCAAAGCTAGTAAAATCTCACAATAACACAAGCACGCATGCAAACATTGAGCTTCCTATTATTAAACATAGAATACTAAAGCCATTTATATCTCACATCAACATTAGTACATTGAACTTTCTATTGTTAAACATTGAACACTAAAGCTAGTGAAATCTCACCGCAACATATTAAATGTTTCAATAGGGTTGTGTAAAAAAAGTCTCATGTTAGTAACACACTGGACCAACGTCTCACCTATACACTAGGCAAACATTGAGCTTTATATTATTAAACATTGAACACCAAAATCAGTTAAATCTCATATCACCACTAGCATGTAAGCAAACATTGAACTACTTATTGTTAAACATTGTACATGCGTCCACAACTCCAAACTAACTCCCAATTCATTTTAGGGTTTGTGATAACCAAAATTAACAATGAATAATTTTGAATTGAGACAACAATTTGCTTCTACAACTCAAAACTACTCCAGTAATAATCAAACTGAAGATTAAAATACACAATTTAAAAACAACAAAACTACTGTGTGCGGCCATGGACGGAGCTTGAAAGACTAATTAATGTTTTGTTTAACTGAAGTGTGTATGTAATATTTTTAGTTTAGTTGAAGAAGAGACTTTAATCAATGGAGTTTAAGTATCTGCGTATCTTTGGCAATAGCTTCATCTTCTCGTCCGCAGAGAAGGGCTTATCGGCTTCCATCCGCTCCATTATAGACTAATGCGTTATAGGGGTGTCATAAACATTAAGAACTTCTACCAACTCCAAATCATCCTCTTCATCAGGCTCGTCTTATTCATTGGATTCTTCTCCGTCAGAAGAATCAGTATAACTGTCTTCTTCTTCTTCTTCTTCTTCTTCTTCTTCTTCTTCTTCTTGTTGCAATGGTTGAGGTTCCCCAAATTTATCTGAAATAACAGGAATTGCAACTTACTGGATTCCCCGATTGACCTATTCCAACAATTTCATCTTACTCCACAATCACAATCACCGATCTTCTTCGCCATTGAGAGCTAGATGCTCAAATTGGTCAAACTATTGAAACCCTGACACTAAATTAATTAAAGAACAAGAAAAGAAAACCCTAACACTAGGGTTACATTGGACTTGGGCCAAGGCCCAATAGCATGTGTGATGCGGGGCCTTTCTGTTGATTCGCAATAAGGTCGCGCGCTTGGAACTTCTTCTATCTTGCTTGCGAATTGCTAGGGGTATACAATCTTCTTCTTCACTTCTTTGGGCACATATGTTAAGTACCTGCGCACTTGGAGTAGGGGGGGTGAGTCTACTTATACCCGTCTTGCCAAAGTTGTCAAGACGGACATAGACTTTACTTGTTGGGAAATCTATCCCAAGTATAAGAGTGGAGGAGTTGGAGCTTACTTGAGAGCTCTCTTCAATATCTTGATCACTTGATCCATAAATGAGGCTAGGTGAGCCTATTTATAGATGTAGGAATGTACTAGGTGGCTTGGATGATTGCCAAGTGTCCGTCTCAAATTAAGCCAAGTTAAATGACAAGGTCCATGGGCTCTTATTGGGCTTTTAGCCCAATAAGCATGGACCCAATCATTTAACAAGCCCATCAAGAGACTCAATTATCCTAATGGCCCACTCTCAGTGGGCTCGTGTACATTATATCGTCAGAAGTGTATCTTCTAGCAGATCAAAGGACTCTGGCTCGTGGTGTGGGGGTCGTGTAACTCCCTCTATGACGTTACACGGGTCCCACACTCGTGTATCACACTTTCATTTCATACGCACAGATCCAGACTGGCCCTTGATCAGCACGACCACTGGACTCGTGCTGCTTGGGAGCCGGGGGTCGGGGCTTAGTATCTTATGCTCTTTGTCCATCTTTGGACGACTTAAGGCTACACGACTTTAGTCTTTATCTAGTAGAGCGCCCTCTAATTCGTCTGGTGATATTTATACACCATCATAAGTCCCCCCCCCCCAGTTCCCAAGTATATCAGAAGGAGATGGTTGAGGAATTATCAAGGTGTTGATCTGTTGGTGTAGCCGCCAAAGTCGTCCATGGATCTGGAATTTCCTGTCTTCTTCCACGTGGGTCGAGTTCCCACGACTCCCATTCCACTTTGTATTCACGTGACTCTCTCCCTTCTCCTCCCCCTCCCCCCGAGTTCCAGCTAAGTCTGAGAGACTTAGGTGGAAATGGAGGTATTTTTCAGAAGAGAGCCACACTCGTGTAAGGGTATGGGAGTCGGGCCAAGACCCACTACGAGTCATCTGCTCGTGTGCCTTCTCATGTTGCTTACTTCTCAGTTTCCCTTCTCATTTTTTTTTTTTTTTTTGTCCACGACTCGGAGGTCATGGCTTAGCCCATCTGGGCGCTGCTCGTGGCATTTGATGTCCACGACTATCGAACAGTCAGGCGTGCTGGCCGACCAGCCGCCACTCGAGAATCGTGCTGTCTGGGGAACACGCGAAATCATGATTAATGGGAAATTTACGAGGTGACGGTTGACCTTCTCTAGGAGACGGGCCGGACCGTTCGGCCCGAGGGCCAGGTGGCACCTTGAAATGTGAGTCGGGGGATCTATAAATAGGTGAGTCCCGGCTCATTATCGATCCTTCACTTCATCTCTCTAGCTTATCTTTCTCTCTCTAAAACTCAAGCCCACGACTGTGAGCGAAGATCCAACGAGCCAGGCATCCGTACTCTTTCAAGTTCACGACTCGCAACTAGTCTCCACGACAGTCAGCTTCTATCAGAAAGTAAGTTTTTTCCAACTTTTGCATTCTCTCATGCATGATTAGGTGTTTTTCTTTATGCACGAGTGTGAGGGTCGGGTACTTTATCATTCCACGGCTCTCGGACATCAAAACTCCCTCCTTACCCATTCTTTCTTGACTCGTGTAGGATGTCCGAGACTAGGTCCGATTCTCAGAACCAAACCGAGGGCGCCGGATACCAGAGCGCTAATTCTGAAGGACAATCTTCCAGCGGCGGGCCACGACGTCAGAGGGCGGGGAAGGCCCCCATGCATGCGCCGGGTGCCGGCAAGGGCCTGATGGGACTCGGGCTTTCGGAGTCATCACAGATTGCGCTCCAGAACTTGCCAATAACTTGGCCAGCTGACTTGGACCATCTCCCATGGAGCGACCATCGGCGCTACCGCTACTACAAGGCCTGGATCGCAAGTTTGGGTAGGAATTATCGAACCATTCCCTTTGATGCCAAGGTTCATGCAGATCCAGATCACTGAATACCCCAACCACCGGTAGTATGTCAGCATCTAGGGTACGATCTGCAGTAGATGACCTTAACCGTCGGTCCGTCCCGCCCGGTAGCCACCCACGACAGTCGAGGGCCCGATCCATAAACAGATAAGTGACATTGTTCATAATCCAAAATGCTCTGTATCATCTTTAAAAAAGTGAACAGTATCGCCACGCGATATACCATGATATCAGATAAACAGAACCTGAACTCGAATCAGGTAAATTGCCGGGGGTCGTGCGTCTGTACCACGACTCTCTTCTCCGCCCAATCCTCACCCAAATCGCCCTTTCACAGTTTCTTCTTCCGGGAACCACGTCCGTTTCTCAAATGGTGACATGATGGACGTTATCAATCCGGAGTCCCACCTCATGGACGATGCTATGAGCGGCTCGGACCCAAAATCTATCATGACAATTGATGAGCTCGAGGCTTGCGAGGCCGTAGAGCGCGAGGATCAAGAGGAAGAAGAGGACCTCGAGGATGAAGAGCCGTCTCCTATCAAGCGACGTAGAATAGGCACGAGCACGACGGGCGTAGGCTCATCACCAGCTGCCCCAGTTTTTGGCAAGGACGCCCAGGGTCGTACCGTGCAATTCTTTCCTGCCTCAAACACAAGTATTTCTCCCTCGGGGGAGAAAGAGGAGGAAGAGGAGGAGGAGAAGGAGGATGAGCTCTTGAAACTGGTCATCGCGGAGGATGAGACCAACATGAGGCCGCCACACCCCTCCGAGCTCCAGGGTCGTGATGATCAGTCAAGCAACACGACTAGATCATCGTATGATAAAACCACAACAAAGGCGGGGCAGCCTAGGGGCGAAAAGACGAACAAGTTCAAGTTCCCTAAGGAGATAATTCCAGTAGAGCTCCCCGGCCCAGAGGCCGAGTTGGACGGGGCTGGAGATCTCCCCAACTGTCCGAGTACTGTGACTATGGAGGAGGCCAAACTGTGGCGCCAAATGTACGATATGGGGGATGGGGTAAGGATAAAGGTCCCTGGCTCGGCAAATGCATTTTACAACCCGCCCCCGGGCCACATTACAGTGTTCGAGGCCCACCTTCGTACGGGGTGGAAAGTTCCAATGGTGCTCTCAGTAAAGAAAATCCTCCGAGGGTTGGAGATGCCCCCGTGCCAGCTCGTACCGAACGCGATGGGGCTTATAATTTGTTTTGTCGTATACTGCGCCCTGAAGAAGATTCCCTTCACTCTGGGAAATCTGTTGAAGGTTTTCAGAGTAATGCCCTCACCCGAGAACAAGCACATGTTATACTTCGTTTCATGAGCTGGATACTCGTGGGTGAGGGACATTCAGTCATCCGGGGGCTCCGACTAGTGGAAAGGGTATATATATGTGCGGCGCACTGAGGGTAAGGCGTGGGACTTACCCAAGAAGTTCAGGAAGACACTCTTCGAGAGCCCGCACCTGGCCAAGAGATTCAAGGAAAATCCAGAGTGGCTCAAGGCGCTCTGCCACTTAGACGTTTCTCAGAAGAAATTCTTCTTCTGTTATACCATCCGACCTCTACCCTATCTCACGGGTCTGACTGTCGTGAAATGCGAGACACTTGGTCGTAAATTAGGTAGTTCCCGGGTCCCATACCCGTGCATTTTTACATCCCGTTGCATGTTATCTCATCTTTAAACATCCATATATATTGATAAGTGTTTTTGTCTCGTGCAGCTTATTGGGAATAGATGGGCCAAACCGACTTCTTCAACCTTGCGCTCCAAGTCGACAAGGAGAATGCTGAGGCCAAAAAGATGGGCGAGCCGCAGAAGCACCCCACGACCAAGCTCGACATGGCCCATCCTCAAGACATAGTGGCCTATAAAAATTTCAAGAATGCTGCTGCTGGGGGCGCAGCTACTAGAGAAGGCGGCACGAGTGCCGAGCCCGTACAATTGGATGTGGAGGATGGTGTTGGGGCTACCAACACCCAAGGACATAAAAGGAAGGCCCCGGAGAGCCCGACTCCGGCGAGGACTACAAGGACCATTTCGAGGCGCGAGACCCGTGCGCCCGGGCTCTCGGCATTGGCTGAGACGGCTACTCATGATGGGTTCAAGTCCCGCCTTGCGGCTATGTCTCCCAACGAGAGACTTCAGGCGCTCTGGGAGACCAGTAAGCAAGTATGATCTTTTATCTGAATCTCACAAGTGTTTGTTACTCATCGCCATCAATTCTGACAATTCTAACTTGTTTATTTTGTTTCAATGTAGCTCCAAGACTGGCTTTCTGTGGCCACGAGTGCGGAAGCCGGGGTGGGCTCCACTCGTGCGGCTGAGGATCTGGCCAAGAGGCTAGAGGAAGCACAAGCCCAGTCGGCCAAACTAGATCTGGATCTGAAGTGGGCTCGTGACAGGGCCGATAAAGAGAAGGCCAAGAGCGCCCGGATCGTGAAGTCGCTGGAGGACACCAAGGATGCCAAGGAGAAGCTGCGCTAGGACTTCAACAGGGCGGACAAGGGTATGCTACTGGTGGACAGGAAGTTCTACGACTTCCGCGCCAGGATGCTCAAATGGATAGTGGGGGCCCACACTGAGGCGGTTCGCGACTACCTGGGGAGCAACACCTTCAGGTTCCAGGGCCCCGTAAAAGAGGCGAGCCTTAAGGCTCAGGGGTTCCATGCCGCCTTGGAACAGCTCCAAGCCACAAACAAGCTTCCCCAGGGTGATCTAGACTTGGCTGAGCTGCAGCTCGACCCCCACGCCGATGGAAAATTCGAGAAGTACAAGATGGATCCATCCATCGATACAGACGCCATGGTGGAGGAGGAGTTCTTCCATTTCCACGACCCTCGTGCCGCATCTGAGAGGGCGCCTGAGAGGAAGTGGCTCCCGAGCTGGGTGCCCAAGCTTCTCCGACTAGGGGTAACCGACCCCATGCTCAAGTTGGTGTACAGGAACGAGAAGTTCCTACTAATCCCGTACCCGGTCCTTGGGGATCCCTCCGATTACCAGTATCCCAACTATGTTGTGATCGTAGAGAAGAGAAGGGCTCTTGAAGAGGCTAAGGACGCTGATTTTTTACGGGTCCGGGACCGGGAGGAAGCCGACCTCGGTCTTTGTGAGAAGAAATATCAAGAGGAAGAGGGGGCAGAGGCTGCCCAGCTTGAGGCAGAGCGCAAGGCACGTGAAGATGCATCCGCCGCGGCCCATGCCCAAAGTCAGAACCAGGAGCCTCCCGTGAGTCCCAGCGCCGCATGAATTTGACCGAGGTATGCCCCGTGTATCTTGTATTGATTCGAACAGTTTGTACTTGTATTATTTTTCCATTCGAACATCGTATCATGCTTTCTTGTGGCCCTCACGTGCGTGGGGGTCGTACATTAACCCTCATTAATATTAGTCAAGTCACCATTGAGTGACTTGCAAATTTTCCGAGTGTCATACTCGTTTGCTTTCCATTTTTACTTGCAATTATTTCATCAAACAATATTGCTAGGTTCCCCGACCGCGGGCCCTGGTCATCACGGCCCCGGGACTCTTGGTCGTTTGTAAGGAAATTAATCAATAATTCCCTTAGTATAATATTTTTCAAGACAATCATTGCCTTAGTATATTTCACCAATAGATCTAATATTGAAATCCCTTCCTTCTGTTCACGACCCCAGCACTCGTGTGCTTTTATGGGTTCACCAAGGCGCACTCGGGTGGAAACAAGTCCCCCCTAGTTCCTTAGTAAACGTACACGGCAGATTGGGCGGGCACGAGTCCCCCCAGTCGTGACCTCTGCACTCGTGATTTCTATCAAGTAACCCATCCGGGGCCCATCCTCGTGGATATTGGGCAAGGCTGGGTCCATATACATTTCCCTTAGTGGATCATATGTGAGTAAGCAAGTTGATCCTTCATACTTCCTTTCCACACGTCCCCCATCCTCGTGGACGGTTATATGACCCGCGGGTCAGGAAAATTCGTATGGATTCACTTTATCAAGTTGGTGGGTCGAAGTAGTTTAAGTTGGTCGTGTTCATTGACCTTCTGCCTATTCGACTCTCACTCCTCGTGGGGAATAGGATTTATCTATCCTTTGTTGAAGTCCTATCCAGGTTACTTCTTATCGCATCTTTTAAACTTATCCAAGTAGGAACACATCATTTTCCAAAATTTGTTGTATTGATAAACATCTTCAAATACAACTGGGGGCTTCGAGGCCAATTCAAAATCACCGGGACTCAAGGGTCCGGGCTCCAAAAGAAGTAGTACTTCAACACATCCTATCCTCACAACACTGGTCTCTCGTGGGGCAACTGAAAGATATACGTGTCCAAGAGACAATCTTAGATAGGGACAATATATGCTTGAGATCACATTTAGCATGAATTATTTATTCAGCAATAATATAATCTTTATTTAAGGCATC
>JAQRGC012290073.1:0-10243 GCA_028659135.1 Plantago lanceolata
CTTGTGATCAGCCATTTGACACTTGTGAAATATTCTATTGGTTTTGTCATTTGTACATAAAAAATTCTTGATTATGTATATTATTTGTTTAAATATCATGAATTGAAATTTTGTGGAATATTATGTTACTAGTACACAACTTTTGAGTCTAAATTTCAAGATCCACTGCATTCTGTTCTGGGCACGTTGTTGAACTTTTCGACATAGAGTAAAAATATTTATAATGAATGGAAAAATCCTTGGTAAAGGAAAAGAAAACTATTATTAGCTCATACAAGTGTAAAATTAATACACGAACAATCTGATTATGCTTGAGTGAATGACTTATAAACCGCACTGTTTTTTCTCCCCAGTTAATTTAAACATTCACGTTCCAAGAAAAGTAAGAAACAAACGAACAAGGTGTAGATAAAAGTGCAAGAAAGAAACAAAATGTACAGCTGTTGAAACTTTATAAGCTTAACACTTTATAAGAAGATAAATAGATTCAGCCACTGCATGTGTCATTTATGTATATATTCATAAATTTTCAAATATCCATAATGTCCTGGAAGAAAGAAGATAACACCAACACCGATGGACGGACAAAAACGCATGTTGTGTAGAAATTTGAAGCAAAAGAATATCTTGGCCATGAACATGCATCTCATCATAGACCACTAAGAAGTATCAGTTCAAGTATTATCCTAATTGTGTATTGATGAAAATAATGGACTCTCGTGTTTGGTAGTAAAAAAGACAACAGTCTGAACATTGTTACGAGGATTGTAGGTTGATGAGTTTCCTTCCAGAAGGTTGGAGGGTGAAGGTATTACAGGGCTAGTAGCTCTTTCGCAATCTAAAGTTATATTTTTCAGGCAGAGTTGCTGGTATGAATTGTAGGAATCTATTCGTTGACGATAAAGAAAGAGATATTAAGCTCATCAAGTAAGAACATGTGGCCTTGTTATCCACATGTGGAAACTAATCCCAGAAAAATTTATTCATCTTGCTGCACTATGGGTTGATAAGAATTCGTGTTCAACAAGAAAATTTTGAGATTATCAGTTTTTCCTACTTACAAGCAAATTGATGCCAGATAGAGGGAAATTAAACATTTTGTGATGCCACTTTTTCCTATTTACAAGAAAATTTTGAGATTATCTGGTGTGGGAAGAGAACATTGCAACTTACGGTCCTGATCGAGTGAATATGTGCAAGACATTAGGATATGTTTTAGTGTCAGGTCCATGTATCTGCCCTAAAACACTCACTTCCTAACTTGACGAGCTCCTAACACTTTTCCTCCGCAACAAAAAGCTTTATAGTGTCATGGGTCTCATGACTCAGTAGAAACAGTCCCTCTAGCTTGCAGGCCTATTAACCCCTTACAATTTTGAAAGCATACACATTAACAATGATCATCTATCTCAGTTAATTTCAACTGCCATCCCTCGTAACAGTTCACACTTTAAAGCAATGTTCTTCCAGAATAATTCGAACTCGACAATTCATCTCTTATACACACATTGACCTATCTAAGTTACATCCAGCTAAGCTATACGCATCACTCACACTCAAAATCAAAGCAGTTCAAACTTGGTGTAATAAACTACTACCACTATCAGCAACTTAGGCAAGCAACTACACATGAAGATAAGCAAACAACCAAGGAAGCAAATTAATAGTTAAGAAAAGAAAAACAACATACCTCTGTGCCATCTTCCCTAATCCTGGCCAGCACCGGTATCTCGTATTGGTATCGACTCTCCCATTCAGGATTACTCGTAATATCCCTTATCTACAAAGACCATATATGATATATCACATTACTATAGAGTATTTAACACTGTACTATCACATTACCAGAACCAATTCCACAAAACCCAGAAAAAAATATTGTTCAGAAACTGATAAGCACCTGCAACTGAACGTCGTGGATAGAATTGGGGCCGGGCAGAGCGAAAGCGGCGTCGATTTTTTCTTTGAGGCCATCGCACAAACAGCATCCGGGCTTAGAGTAGAGCACCAGTTTTCTTCCAGCAGAACAGAAAGTAGCTGACTGAATTCTCAAGATTGGAGACCCTTTTGCGTTTCTACGAGCTGGGTTCACATATGACCGGAAGTGGGAGAGTAATTGCGGTTTTGTTGCGGCGTTTCCGATCGTCATCCAACCCGCCATTGCCTTCTTGTTCTGTCTTTCTTACTCTACTGGACTGTGAATAGAAAAGTCTCAATGAAGAGTCGCGTTTCGAGTTTTGTTGAGAGTACAACACGCTTTTGAGCTGTGAGTTTTCGTCTTTTTTTTTCTTCGGTTGGTACTGGTATCCGCTTTAACAACTAATCCAACTGAGCATTGTCCGACCCTTTTTTAAGGGATGGATCTCCCAGCGGCGTCATTTAAGAAACACATACGGTATGTTCTATGCTATATGATATATCATACGTAATGAAAATGTATTTGTATTGGCATATCGAAGTAGTTATTCGTGATCATTAGAACGGTAGAAAAATTGGCACATTGCGGTTATGGAAGAACAAACTTTAATGCATTCATAAGTGTTGGTCTAAAACGAACCAAATCGAGGATCACGTCTTGATTGCCCATGTATATCTTATAAAAAGTAGGAATTCCCTTCTTTAAAATTGCATGAGGATTCGTATAAACTTCACTGTCAGGTGGATATTTTCCTAACAAGGAGCTTTCATTCAGACTAGCTTTGTATTCTAAGTACCTCAATGTCATTCCTGCAGAAGGCTCTCCAAAGTATTCATAAGTCTCGTCTAAGGCGAAAGGTACGATTTCTACGATAACCGCGTTGTTGGGGAGAAAGACCATGTTGGTAAGGCCAGAGCCGTGAACCCCAATCATCACATCGAAAGAATTCACAAACTGCGCAGTAGCTAAAATATCCGACCCTGTTTCATTCAAAGCAACATCAGCTCCCATTTCGCGAATCATGTTGGCCAGCTCTTCCCCGTTTCTCAACCGCCTGCTAGATCTTCTAGTGATGATAAGTACTCGAGGACGTCTCTTGTAACAATCGTCAATGTTTTCTCTCTTCAATGAATATGTGCTTCTAAGAAACTTTCTGAAATCTCTGATGGAGTAATGCGGAGCTACGAGAGGATCAATGTCAAGATTCTTATTGGCTTTAAGGCCAACAATCACATTGGAGAAGCAAAGCACTCGAGTTTCCTTATCAATGTCTACCATATCATACTTGCTGAGTTTCTGAAATATGGATTTGAACTTCACCAACCATTCAGGTCGATATCTGGATATAAGAAAGAGTACTGTTTGATTGAATTCCATACTCGTTACATAGAGAGGGAATAGCACATCCGCCAAGGCATGGAAATAGTTAATAGCGAACGCTCCATCAAACAGGATAGCTGGAACAGTTGATTGATTTTGACAATCAGGGAACTGTTCAAGGTCAGACGATGCTCGAATATTCCACTTCCTATAAGGTGTTCCAGAGCTATTTGTTTTTCGAGCATACGGTGTTACACTCCAAGAACTTGTTTCATGCGAATCCACAAAAATGGTACTTGATTTGCAGTCAATTCGGATATCGCCACTCATTTTGTACACATCCGACCGTGAGTTGCTAACATTGTAAATGTACTTCTCCAACGCGAACTGGCTGCCTGTTCCAACAAGATCTAAGTCATACAGTATGGAATATGTTTATGCTTGAGCATGCATACGGACCTATCTATAGACGAAAGGTGACAGCAGACACAAACTTACTCGTTTGCGTTTGCATTGCAGTGCCTATTTTCGCATTGCTTACCAACATATTAAGGGCTGGAGTCATGACCTGCTGCAAGTTCACTGATCACCAGAAAAGTTACAGTGGATTAGTAGAACGAGTTAAAGTGCGAAAACAACATAGACGTCTTATTTGAATGCGAAAAACTTACATGAAGGTATGTTGAAAACAGAGAAAATGGTGAACTCCATGACAAAGAAAACAAATAAAGCTTGGCATATTAACTTTACTATTTCACAGTTATAATGTGCAGCACTTCTGGGAATTATTCTCTTGTCATATTCCATCACTTCTCTTTGAAGCCGAATGGTGAACTATACAAATGTATAAAAATGATCGACAAGACATTTGACCTTAATAAGGATGGAATAAAACACATTTATCTCAATTATCTCATTAGTATGTTATTTCATATGGAGAAAGAAATCTTTCCTACTTATTAGTTTTAATAATCCGGGTTCGTATTATACACATCCACATGATTACCAATGAACTATATATGGTGTGAAAACATACGAACGTTACAAAATTAATCGAATAGGATGTATTCGATAATATTTTAAATTTCAATATTTCCTTGCCCAAACAAGAAAGTTTCACAATTTTGCACGTAAGTTTGATGACAATTATGACACGATTTGCATTCATATCATATTATGATCTCAAACAGACTTGGATTAATGGACATTATCGCCTTACAGGTCATAAATCATAATAATGTCATGTGTAGTAAATAGTAATGATATGTCAACTATGTGAAAGCAAAAAACTTCAATAATGATGCAGAAAGCAACAAGTTCAACCACATAGTCAATCTACTGTGCAGTTCAAAGTTAACTGTAAGAAAGAATGGCATCTGGTCCAAGACTATATCGGTAACCGGAACCGACTAGGTAAGAGCACAGGAAAGCCAAAAATACATGCAAGTTAATGACTTAAGAATCAAAGAATACTGGCTGGCAAGCAAATATAGCAGTGAATTCAGTAAGCAGTGTACATCCCAGAAAAAAACTGATAAGATAGTAACTATAAGGGCTCAACACACGCACATGTAGACATGGACAATTTTCCAGATAGGCAACAAAATGTAAAGGATTAGAATCATTGTTTTAATGGATCTGCATAGAGTAAATATTAAAACAAAGTCATTCGAGTCTTCCAGTGCTAAGGCATTTCATGCCAAAAGAAAGTGCTTTGGATATACATGTTTTAACATTAACTGGTACAGGAGTTGTATTTTCAGTCTCAAGAATGAATACATACATACAAGTTTACTTGGACACATATATTTGATTGATTTTGCAGAACCATCTTAAAGTAAATGTGACAAATAGAAAGCAAAGGACACGTCTCCGATCTAACTGAAACAGAAGGTAAAGAGCCTACCATTCTTTCGTGCTTTCTTGGCTAAATGGCTGCTATCTTTTTCTGAACAATCTCAGCTCCAAGGCGGGGTGATAATCTGGGAAGTGTTTCCTGAAACACAACATAGATAACATGATGCTTATAAGCCAACTTGAGATAAATGCAATTAATCTTTAATAAAATCAGGATTATTTCTCAGAACTTGTCCATGATTCTATCAGTAGAGCCTATCCTGCCAGTACCAGAATAGGAACATGTCGAGATGAAACCACATTAGCTGGAATAATTATGTCCTAGTCTATAACGAAAAGCAAGGATTGGTGCAAGTGTATTTGTAAATTTTGTAGAGCACACATCTCAAAACTAAAAACTCCAGGAAAATTTATAAAATGACTACCGAGGAGTTATAGTATGGCAAATGTGGTGATAGGTGTCGAGTATTCAGTTTCCAACAAGTTTAGTAGTAGAGTTTATTATTGAATAATGAATATGACTTTGATATGGAAGGCAGAGCAGAAACAAAATAAAAAAATGCAAAATTTATTATCAGAATACATCGGCTTATAATCGAAAAGCTCTTGATATTTACTAGCTCTAGAGAAAAGAGAACTGGACTAATATCAATGTTTAACCATTGCTCACGAAAATGTACTGCTTCAATCAAGAATATGTCATCATCATCAATTCATCGCATATCACCATAACAGTATCTATCTGTTCGAAAGAAAATACTGAGCTCGAAGGCCCATACCTCAATGTTTCTTTAGCTAAAGAAAAACAGAAGTTAACAGTTCATGCAACCTGATCCGGGAGGTGGCAGATATAATGAATTACATATTGTGGGTAACCAGTCTTATATATATTCAATGAACTAAAACTGAAGTTAGTGGCTAACCAGTCTAATTATACTTTCACCTTCGATGAACTAAATCTGAATTGTTTAGTGGCTAAACAGTTCACATTCCATTGCATTCCAAGCAGTTCACATGTGATGAACTAAATCGACCCTCTAAAAGCCACTACCTTTAATTTAAACATACAAGACCGGTTAGCCACAACCTCTCAAGTAAAGTACATTTAATAATCCTAATTTGAACCAGTTTATCCTGATTACTTACTAATAACGTATATCTCAATGCTTTTACCCTTTACATCTCTCATCCCCACTACGACTGACCATTTGCCTTGTCAACCCCATAACAAGAAGTAAGCGACAAGTCTATAGAGATCTCAGATC
Source organism: Plantago lanceolata (assembly GCA_028659135.1). Taxonomy (NCBI): domain Eukaryota; kingdom Viridiplantae; phylum Streptophyta; class Magnoliopsida; order Lamiales; family Plantaginaceae; genus Plantago; species Plantago lanceolata. The sequence continues at coordinate 6,361 of JAQRGC012290073.1, forward strand.
TCTGTTTCATCTCCCTCATCAGCCGAAAGGCACGAACTCCCTCACCACTAACCGGACAGTCACAACTTAGGGAATTCACATTCAAGGTGTTTCTACTCATTGTGATCTTACATAACTAGACAGCCATCAGTTATATAGTCTCCCGACTCTCCCCGTCAGCCATTTGCCAATTTTGAAATGTTTTATTGGTTTTTGTGCATTAAATGTTTTTGATTATCTATTTTTTATTTGTTTATATTTCATATATTGAAATTCTGGAATCTGGAATAGGGAGTATGTTACTAGTGCAAAAACTGTTGGGTCTAAAATTAAAATTCCATGCATTCTGGGCACATTGTTGAGCTTTTCAAACATGATCTACTAGTAAAAGTATATAATGAATGAACAAATCCTTGATAAAAGAACAGAAACCTATTAGCTCGTACAAGTGAAATATCAATATGTGAGAAGTCTGATTTTTGTGCGAGTATAAACTGCACTGATTTTTCTCCCCACTTAATTTAAGAATTCACGTTCCAAGAAAAGTAAGAAACCCGCACCAGGTGTAAACAAGAGTGCAAGACGAATCAAGAAACAAATGTGCAACTGTTGAAACTTTATGAGCTTAACACTTGTGATCACCCATGTGTTATTCCGAGTGTGTTGAGCAAGAAGACAAATAGATTCAGTCACTGCATGAGTCAGTTATGTATATATTCATGAATTTTCACAATCCATAAATTAGGCTTAACATATACAGGAAGAAGGAAGATAACTCCACCACCAATGGATGGACAAAAACACACATTGCATAGAAATTTGAAGCAAAAGAATATCTTGGCCATCAACATGCATCTCATCATCATAGACCACTTAGAGTCATCAGTTTAAGTATTATCCTAATTGTGTGTTGATGAAAACAACAGGACTCTCATGTTTCGCGGTATCACGTTTCCTTCCAGAAGGGTTGGAGGGTGAAGGTTTTACAGGACTCATAGCTTCTTTGCAGTCTAAATTCACATTTCCAGGCAGAGATGCTACTACTGGTCGTAGGAAGTCATTTATTGACGAGAAAGAAATGGTTCATGTGCTTTAGATAATTAAGAAACCGAACCAGATCGAAAACAGGAGTAAGAATCAAAAGCAACAGCATTTGATATTGTATCACATTACTAGAACCAATCCCACAAAACCCAGAAAGAAATATTGCTTAGAAGTTGATAAATACCTGCAACTGGACGTCGTGGATATAATTGGGGCCGGACAGAGCGAAAGCAGCGTCGAGTTTTTCTTTGAGGCCATCGCACAAACAGCTTCTGTGCATAGAGTAGAGCACCAGTTTTCTTCCTACTGAGCAGAAAGTAGCTAATGAATTATTCTGAAGATTGAAGACCCTTTTGAGTTTCTACGAGCTGGATTCACACGGGACCGGAACTGGGAGAGTATTGCGGTTTTGTTGCAGCGTTTCCGATCGTCATCCAACCGGCCATTGCCTTGTTCTGTCTTTCTTACACTGTAAATAGAAAGTCTCAATATGGAAGAGTCGCGTTTTCGAGTTTTGTTGAGAGTAACAACGCGTTTGAGCCTGTTAAGTTCGATTTAGAGTTTTTGAAGTGAAATGAATATCATGTTTTGAAACTTTATAAAATTGGAGTATAGATGTACATGTTTTGAAACTCTTGATTGCATCTCTCGTGTCTATGAGTCTATCGTAAACTAATGTCTATCGCAAGACGGACTCAAACCAATAAATTACGAAAGAACAAATTTCAATGCATTCACAAGTGTTGGTCTAAAACGAACCAAATCAAGGATTACATCTTGATTCCCCAAATATGTCTTATAAAAAATGTAAACTCCCTTCTTCAAAATTGCATCAGGATTTGTATAAACTTCATTATCAGCAGGATACTTTCCTAACAAAGAGCTCTCGTTCAGATTCACTTTGTATTCCAAGTACCTCAATGTCATTCCTGCCGGAGGCTCTCCGTAGAATACCCGCGCGTTATATTCTAACGCGAACGGTACTATTTGCACCAACACCGCCCGGTCAGGGAGAAACACCATGTTGGTGAGCCCCGCGCCATGAACCCCGATCATCACATCAAAAGAATTCACATACTGCGCGGTAGCTAAAACATCCGACCCTGTTTCATTCAAGGCAACATCAGCTCCCATTTCGCGAACCATGTCTGCCAACTCTTCCGCATTTCTCAACCGCCTGCTAGTTCTTCTAGTAATGATAAGTACTCGGGGACGTCTCTTGTAACAATCGTCTATGTTTTCTCTCTTCAGTGAATATGTGCTTCTAAGAAACTTTCTGAAATCTCTGATGGAGTGATGCGGAGCTACGAGAGGATCAATGTCAAGATTCTTATCGGCTTTAAGGCCAACAATCACATTGGAGAAGCAAAGCACTCGGGTTTCCTTATCAATGTCTACGATGTCATATTTAGTGAGTTTCTGAAATATGGATCTGTACTTCGCCAACCAATCAGGCTGAGATCTGGATATAAGAAAGACTACTGTTCGATTGAATTCCATACCCGTTACATAGAGAGGGAATAGAACGTCCCCGATAGCATGGAAATGGTTTGTAGCGAACGCTCCATCAAACAGGATAGCTGGAACAGTGGATTGATTTTGACAATCAGGGAACTGTTTAAGGTCAGACGATGCCCGAACAATCCACTTCCTGTAAGGTGTTCCAGAGTCATTTGTTTTTCGAGCATACGGTGTTACACTCCAAGAACTTGTTTCATCCCAATCCACAAAAATGGTACTTGATTTGCTGTCAATTCTGATATCGCCACTCATTTTGTACACATCGGACCGTGAGTTGCTAAGATTGTAAATGTACTTCTCCAACGCGAACTGCCTGCCTGTTCCAACAAGATCCAAGTCACACAGTAAGGAATATGTTTATGCTCGAGCATTCATACGTAACCTATACACGATACGTGACAGATACAGACTTACTCGTTTGCATTGCAGTGCCTGTTTTCGCATTGCTTGCCAACATTTTAAGGGCTGGAGTCACGACCTGCTGCAAGTTCACTGATCGCCAGAAAAGTTACAGTTGATTAATAGAACGAGTTAAAAGTGTGAAAACAACGTAGGCGTTTCATTTGAATGCGAAAAACTTACATGAAGGTAGGTTGAAAACGGAGAAAATGATGAACTCCATGACAAAGAAAACAAATAAAGCTTGGCATATTAACTTTACTATTTCACAATTATAATGTGCACTGCTGGGAATTATCCTCTTATCATATTTCATCTTTTAAGCCAAATGGTGAACTTGTTTATGAACATAAGGCCATCATATATATAACATAGAAGCCACTAAACAACATCCACAAATACCTTAATTAGTGTAGAATTTCGTAGTTATTAGTTTTAATTCGAGTTCCTATTATTCTCATTCGCGTTACAAAATAAAATATATATGGTGTAGAATCATATAGTAAGCGTTAAAAAATAAATCGGAATAGGATGGTATTCGATAATAGTTTAAATTTCAATTTTCTTGCCCAGATAAGAAAGTTGCCAATTTTTCAACGATGACAATTATGTCACGTTTTGCAAGTTTTAGTGGTTTAAACTTTAGAGAAAGTACACCTCCGTGTTCAAGTTTGTTAGCAACCGGACCAGAGAATTTTTATTTCAATTTTGACTCCAAAAAGTCTCAACGTGTTCCATTTTTACCACACACGATGTACTTTTATTGTATACTAATTCTAAAAAAAGACCATCTTATAGAGAGACCAAAAAAAGACCAACATAAAATGTGAATGTTAAACATTAAATCCACTGAAATCTCCCAGCTACACTAGCACTCAGACAAACATTGTGCTTTCTAGTGTTAAACATTGATCATCAAAGTTAGTGAAATCTCACGGCT
>JAQRGC012290278.1:0-11112 GCA_028659135.1 Plantago lanceolata
CCCAACTCTTCTGAAAAGCGTGAGAGACTGTCTTCCAGTTTCCTCCCCAACCGACGCTGAATCGAGGCCTAGGGTTTATGCGACCTCGTTGTGTTCTGGTAAATTTTCAATCTCTATTTACATTCGTCGTTTCAAACAATCGATTTCACTCTCTGTATCTGAATGTGTAATTTGTAGAATGAAGTTAAGGCTAGTCGATGATGCATAACTTGCAATTTCTCTCTGTTATTGAATTGTATCGAGTTCAATTGAGTGAGTATTGAATCGGAATGTGTTTGCCCCTTCAATTGATGTGCGTAAAGCAACCCTAATTTCTTCTGTAAATTCCTTATTTTATCAATTTGAATGAATTTGTTTGAATTCTCTATCTATTATGCTGTTTTGTGTCAATTGCATTTTTATTGCGTGCCATTTTTAGTTGTATTAGAATTTCGAATGCCGTCGTTTGATGTTTGAGGAAATTTGAGCATCTATTCAACTCAATTTGACAGTTTCGTTCAATTTATGTGCAGGAGAGGGAAGAGGAGCCTTGATTTTCGTGAGCTGAAACTTAAGTCGTAGAGAAGAAACGATGCTACAGATTCGGCTTAGCAAGCCAGCTAATGAGACGGGTGGGACTGCAAAGCCTGCTACCGGGGATACTGTTACTGTTGCTTGCCCTGATCATCTTGTCTTGGCTGATCTTCCTGTAGCAAAGGGCTTGGGTACAGCAAGTGCTAATGCTGTTATTAAGACTGTTGGCCGTAGGTCCCGGCGCCAGTTTGGTGAGCGGGTTCATTTTTGTGTCCGGTGTGACTTTCCTATCGGTATCTATGGGCGTCTGGTAAGTCTTACATTTTGGATCATCGTGTTATTCTAAATTTCTATGATCTTAAGTCTGAACTGCCTAGCATTGGACATTGTTTGATATGATATTTTTGTTAAAGAGTAGTTCTGAAAGGTCTAACATAGAAGTACCACTGCCTTGTAAAACTTCGATTCCTCACAACCTCAGTTGTGCAGTTATACCATTTTGTGATATGCTCCCAACATACATATTCTTATAAGATACACTGGAGACAGAATCTAACGACGAATTTTCTACTCTTAGCCCATTTCCTCGGTGTATCTATACTTTTTTCCCCCTTAAGTTAGTTGCATAAAAACTCCTAAGAGAAATGAATGATAACTAGTGTGTCTGTAATTATAGATTGATGATTATTCTATCAATTCTTGTACCGTGATTGGTTGATGTGCTGCCCCTCATGCATTTGTTCGCTTCTAGCTTTTGGCATCGCTTGAGCACATTGATACTCTGGAACAGTATTCTTCTCTTAGTAAAACTTCATTTGTTTTTTTTTTTTCTTTTTTTACCTCAGATTGTTGGGGTATTGTTGGAATGGTTCTTATAATCTTTAATTCTCTCTATTTTCTGAGTAAAACTTTCTGTGTTGCTACATTTTGATATTGATATGTGTCTAGCAGAAGCCATCTACATGATGGTGACACATCTTCTGGATCTAGTAACATTGTTTCCTCGTGGTTCTGTAGTGGCATCATCAATCTTATTTATATCTTTGCAGACCCCGTGCGAGCATGTCTTCTGCCTGGACTGTGCAAGGAGTGATTCACTTTGTTACCTGTAAGTAATGGTTTATTTATTTCTGTTTCTTCCGTCCCTATTGCAGTATTATTATGTCTGGACTCTGGAACTGTGGCCTGAAGATTTTGTAACCTAGGGAAGTTGGTTGTTAAAATGTTGAATATACACCGATGATTTTCCAGATGTCTCTCGTGTTCCTGTTGTCCGTGCTAGTGAAATTGCTCTACTTTTTCTGAGGATTAAGAATGTTTGTGAAATCAAGCTGCTTTACTTGTCTGGATGTAGAATCAAACAAAATAACTCCCACCCCCCAGCGCCCACCTGTATCTTTAAACTATTGGCTCTTCCTTTGTTCACCTTCATTATTCAGTTGATCCTGCTTACTTTGTCAAACCCTTCTGCTTGAACTTTCTTTTCTGTAAAAATCTGCTTGATAGGAATATGATATTGCATTGCTAAAACCTGTAGCTAATTTACTTTTAATTGTAACCATAACTGTTAAGTACGAAACTGTTACGAGGGTGCTTTGGATGATTGATATCTATGCAATATCTTCCTAATTCCTATATTATGATGTTTACAGTACTTTAAGCTAATTGGTGATCCGTTTTTGTATGTTCTTTGGATACAGCTGCGATGAACGTATTCAGAAGATCCAAACAATCAAACTGATGGAAGGAATCTATGTATGTGCAGCCCCTCACTGTCTCAAATCCTTCTTAAAGAAGACTGATTTTGAGTCGCACATTCACGGGTCTCATGCAGATCTACTTCATCCTGATCAGCTCAAGGAAGGAAATGAATCTGAAGTGAGGAAATACTCAGCTTCGGAATCTACAGTCCAAGCACCACCTCAAAGGCCAGTTTTTTCTCCTAATTCAAATCAGGTCCAGGATCGTGATGATAGAAGTCAGCGCGGCCAATCCAGAGAACAGCCGCCTTCTAGACCATTAATGAACTCAGGGCCAGTGTCACCATTTCCAGGACAAGCACCGAATCATTCTTCAGATCAACAGCCTGATAACTATCAACCACAAGTCTTTGATAGAGGTGCTCCACAGAACCGCTTCCCACACCAAACATTCGAGGCCCAGGGTGGCATGCAACAAAATTCAGGTGAGTTCTGGACAAATTCAAATGAGGGAAAATTATACAAGTACATTATGAGGTCTGAGTTTTTCAGTTTGAGTTATATCGACACCCCCTTGAGGTGGATACAACATAGTCCCCTTATCCTATAAACTCATAAAATTGCAAAAAGTGTCTTTACAAGCAACTTGTGACTTGTCAATATTCTGGAAAAGTAAACAGCTTCCAGTAAGCCTGTCATTTAGTCATTTAAGATTTGGTATGTTCTACTTTTAAATGTTAATGTTTACTGTATTCTTGCCTTGACATTAAAAATACGGTGCTTTAGTAATTCCCGAAACATAAGGGAAATGTCTGCTTAAACTCCAGCTCAGGGGTGTTTATGTATGTTTCCAATTAGACTTTAGTAAGACAATTTTATCCTTTGTGAAGATGCCTTTACATATTCTTGGCTATTAATGTGCTGATCGCTTGATCCATACCAGGGCCTGCCCCACCTCAATTCGGTGGCTCTCCATATGCATCTGATGGCACACCACAATTCTTCGGTGCACCGTACGAAATCCCAAGGCAAGATTCCACATCTGAAGCTGGACCCGAACAGCGTTCATTTCCACCAGGTTTCCCTCCAGGTCCTGTTGGACCTATGAACTTTCCACAAAATTATCCTCGGCCATGGATTAATATGAATCTCGGATCTGTACCTCTGGAACCCCCAATGGTATCTCAAGGAACTCCTAAGCATGGGTTCATGAATATTGATCCTCAAGGAAGAGGATTCTTCCAGGGTGAGTATGGGCAGAATATGGGAGTTTCACCTGTCAGCATGCCTCCACCCGCAGCCAATACAGGTGGAAATTTCGTGGTCCCCAGGGATGGTGGAAAGGGAATGCCAGCACCCCAACAAGGGATGTCTCTTCCTCCACCTCCGCCTATACCACCACCTCCTCACTTGTCGCAGCTTCAACGAGGCAGGTCATTCTCTGGTGACGAGAACGATGCGCCACCGGGCTTTGGCTGGCAGCAGCCTGAGAGGCGCGGTGATGGCTTTAGAGGGGGTCAGGACCAGTGATTCTTTATTACAATAGTGGTTGCTGCTGATACTTTCATTGACTAATGTTTTAGTGCATTGAATTTCAGCCTTTCATTTCTTTAGTATATTGTGTTGAACTAATTCTAAACTTTTCAAACTTGTTTGTAGTATATTTCAAGTTTCAACATTTGCAGTCTAACTGATTTACATAGTTTGCTTCCAAGAGGTTACAGAGCTTGTAACATACTATATGAGTGACCTGATGTAATAGTAATACTATATCAGGCCATATATAGATAGGTATACTCATATACCCCCATAAAAGAGAATCCAATTTTCTGAGACATTGCAGTATGCAAGAATATACAAAAGTTATCCACAATTTGTTTGACAGTATCAGTTATCCGCCTCAGATCTCTGCTAGAGCTCGTTTCGACTACCTTTAAAACTGTCCTATTTGTCTCAGAAACATTAAACACAAAGCAAAGGAGACTATCTCAACAAAAATGACACTCAAGAGACAAGGGGTAGTCGAAAAACATTATAAACCGAAACAATGATTCTGTCAAAACAAAGAAAAGTAAAGGGCTAAGTTCAGCTCAGCTTCTTCTTCTCTAAAACCCATTTGTGAACCTTGGTTACACAATCCTCATCAAGTCTCAGGTATATCTGCTCCATTTTTCTGTACCCCAGTAGGGCATGTGTATCAATGTGGTCCTCATATCTTTCGTATAGAGCTGGAATTGTAAGGACCAGAATAAGACCTGCCGAATAATCATGTCAAAATCAGGACATATAGTCAAGAACATCACATTTCTAAACTCATATTGTAAACTTACCAGTGCAGCACAATGTGAGGAGATTGCTGAGACTTCCTATTATAGAGGTAGCGAGTAGGCAGATAGCCAGTTTAACGAACATTCTCGAGTCCCTTCCCAACGCAATATCCTCAGCAACGGAGAGAATAGAGTTCACTCTATCACGAATGAAGATTGCTGCTTCACTAGCCATTTCTTCCGACAGATGGAAATGTGGGAGAGGTGGAGCAGGTCTGTTGTGAGATGAGCAAACCAACAAAAACAACACGAGTTAAAATGCAGGATGTTACAGCACAATAGAAAACCGAAAGCCAGACTAAAACGTTGACATGATATCAACCAATCAAACAATGCAGGATAACCTCTCTTCTTCTACACCATAATCATACAATATCGAAAGCAGAAGTACTAGTAACAACTAACAGCGTCAGAGAACATCGAAAATAGCACCATTTCGGTGAAATGAACATAGAGGCTCTTATAAAAGAAACATATTCACATTGAAATGTGAGATGATATAGACTAAAACGAAACGAACCAACATATGTAAGTTGTAACAGACTCATGATCATAATCAAAACATGTTCTGTGAATCTGTGACAGATAGTGCTTCACACAGGCTCAAATTTTCGATTCGTTTAAGTAAACACATCAAAACTATGTTATCATTCAGATTGATTCAAGCAAATGGATCACAACTATAGGCCTAAAAACAAAAACACAGACAAAATCAAGGAAAAAAAGAGTGAACCTGCTGAGAATTGCAGCTGATTTTGCCCACAGAAACAGAATAGTAAACAGCAACAACAACACATTTGAAGCATAAGACAAGAGAGTATAACCAAACATCTCAAACATAGCCCAAGCACCCATCGTCAAAACCAATACCCCAACACTCAGATTCCTCCTTCTCCATAGCATCACATCTGCAACTGTTCAACAAAACAAGAATTCAACATTTTGCAAAAAAGACTGAAACTAAAAAAGACCCTTGATCAGAAAACAAAAACTCACCAAGACCCTGTCCAAGAATCTCATGGATGGTTCTGTGCCTGTTAAACAACCGATCTGATGATCCCATTTCCAAGAAGAGCTCATAAACAAGTACTCCAGGAAAATGATCACTGATTTATACAGACTGTAAAATCTTGGTCAGGAACTGAACAAGAGTATTACTATTAGTCCAATAAAATCTAACTTTTCTTTTAAGATTTATATAATTTTGTGTTGGTGATCATATTAATTTTTTTTTCTTATTACAGCTAAAAAAAGGTTTTGAATTTACTTTTTGTTGTTTTCAATTCAACAAGAGGCTAAAGCTATGTCAAATAAAGTTTGAGGTTAGGCCCCAGTCCAGCTCCACAATGGAGATTGGTCGGCGTTTTTTGGATTTTCAGATGGGAAGTGGATTTAAAATATTGGACTGGAAAAGGCAAATTTCATTAATTTTTTTTTTCATACTTTTATAATTGGGGGTTCAAGATTTTGGATCATGAAATGAACATTATTACAGAAATACAGTAATAAATTAGCTTTGCTTTCAAGTTTCAACTGGTGTAAATTTCAACTGAGATTTTTCCAATGGTAGAAATGGTCTTTGCTTAAGAAAATGGATGGAAAAAATCTGACTTTTAGATTGTAAAATCATAATTGGCTATTGTTAGTGACACTTGATTTTGATTTTAGCCTATGTGTGTATGTTATTTGTGATTTTTTATGTACATCACTGACTAATATCATGCATTAAGATTTTGGTTCGAAATGCATTTTGATTTTTGAGACCTTTAAAAAGAAAAATGTTTAGGGTATTTTAAACATATTGTAATGTTTCGAAAAGATGATGAACAATTTATGCAAGGCGGAGTATATAAGTTAGATTTGAGATGTTCATTTGATGATGATATCTAAGTTGAAAAATTAAGGCATTTTAGTATTTGGGCAACATTTAAGTGAAACTTCAAAACATATGTGCTAGAGTAACTTTCAAGGGAAAAAAGAACCAATTTCTTTGAAACATTGCAAGTGAATGATGAATTGTAATAGTCAGAGATCATAATGTTTTGAAATAGTTTGTATACGATAATGTGAGAAACAAAGTACGACTCAGTGGTAAGACGTTCCCCTCTAACCAATATGTTAGAGTTGGAGTCACCATGAACTGTTAAAGAAACCTTAGGGAGACGAAGCTTAGTTGGATTCCCTCTAGACATAGCTTAACCTCCTCCATTCCTATTAGTAGCCTTGATAGCCTTAAGCAGCAGCTGCTGCTGTGCTTCCATCCTTCCCAAAGAGACTGAACTCAAGTGACAGAATTGGGACGGTTCTTGCGCTTGGAATGCGTCACTGAACTCAAGTGACGGGAATTGGGGTTGTTCTTGCGTCTGGAATGCGTTAGAAAGCTTTGTAATCTTGCGTCTGAGTGAATTGCCTGAGGTGACGATCAGAGGTGATTCGACAGAGACGAGCAAGAACCAAGCAGAATACGGCAGGGGAGGAAATTGGCGCGGGTGGGTAAAACCAGTTGAACTAATATAGAAATTTAGAGGAGAAACCATAAACTAATCAAGGTCAAAGTAAACACTGAAAAGGAAACTTGAAATGTCAAAACCAAACAACAGTATATATTTAAAACCTGTAGTTCAAGAATTATAATCCACCTTATTGTCTTTTCCTATGAAAAAGAAAATTGTAGTTTAAGACTCAACGGACAGGACACAAGTTTCTACAGACAATAACAGATGTACAGTTCACATTTTCTCTTCACTGCATCTGTTTCTCAGGTTTTGGAGCAGCAGTATCCGGCCCAGGCTGCTCGACTTCAGCAGTTTCCGGTTCAGGCTGCTTGACCTCAGCAGTTTCTGGCTCAGGTTGCTTGACCTCAGCAGTGTCCGTCTCCGGTTGCTTGACTACAGCAGCATCGGGAGCTTTTGAGGCAGTTTCCGAGGTGCCAGGTTGCTGTGTTCCAATGGCTGCAGAAGAGTCCATCAAGCTTGCTGCAATAGCAGCTTCCAGATCCGCGTCTTCATCATACAGCAGATCGTCCGCATATCGGACAAATGGGTCCGGAACACTTCTTTGACCAGCAGCTCCTGGAGGTTTCCTGGAGTCCGAGTTGCAGGTCTTGGTGATTTTATCAGCATCTTCAGGTAGAAGCCACTGCCCGTAAACATTGGAAGCTTCCACAGAAGACATGGGACACTCCTTTGGGAAGTTTCCCCTTACCAGGAATATACTCCAACCAAAGCCCTTGAGTGAGTCCAGATAGGCAGAGAGGTAAAACTTGGAGAGGTGCTCTGGCGCAGGATATAAGCTGTCGAAATTGTACCACTCTCCGTTCACTTTCCTGATGCAGAACCAATGATCCTGCAAATGACAGATGAATGCGCCTTCCCTTTCAGGGTCAATTTGCGCCCGCTCAGCCTCGGGACTGTCCAGTGGTATGACTGTCAAATCCCACACTTCCAAAGCTTTTTGTAAAACCTGAAACAAGAAAAGGAAAAATAATGAAATCAGGAAAACAAGTGAAAACTCCACATTTCTCAAAAGATACCTATAGCAACCTTTTAGTTCATGCAAGATTCTCATGGTAATGTCTCTAGGATGAAAAGATCATAAACTTAACTGATTTCGCAAGCAAAAAGCCAGAAACAAATTTGGACTAATGCGTCCTCATATAGTGAGATCATACATACACTGTCGCATCTAAATCGCAAATATTCTATAACTGACTTGAAGCTCAAACCTTGGCAATCAATCAATCAATTACCAAATACCAACACAACATTTTCTCTTTAGTCTTTACAACCCAAACAACACCAGAGACAAATATATACCCACCGTGAGCTAATACATCACATGCTAAGAAAGGATTCAAACAAGGCAATTCACATGAAAGCATAAACAAATTAGTTATTCTAACATGGCAGCACAGTTGGTTACTAACAGAAGGTACTACAAAAATACTTCATTTGGAACTGATTTCTACCCCGCATATATTTCATAAAATTCACTAAATAACGACTTCAAATAATCATATCTATTCTTTTCGCATTTCATTCCATAATCTATTCTTTTCACATTTCATTCCATAATCTATTCTTTTCGCATTTCGTTCCACAAGGCAATTGACATAATTAGTCCTTTTGTATAGTTGCATTAACAAAGGTAACTTGGACAATAAATTTACTCCTTAATATTTAAAAGATCTCCCAGAACTTCATTTATTTTGAATAGGAGGGAGCATTTCATTAGGGTATACACAAGCACATATGAGAACATCTCAGTATTTCTCGTCTGGTATGATGTGGTCTATTTTTATGTTCCCTAGTACTTCCCTTACCTTTATTATTTTCATATTTACACTATGTTACAGACAGGAATCAGCAAATAACATTTTAAACAGATGAATTTAGATTGGTCAATTTGATCACATGTACACATAACTTGTTACATGTGGTCACATGTAGTTATGGTTTGGTCCGGTTGTTAATCCTAGTTCCACTATGTGACCGAAAACATACATTTCTTAACTTTTTCAATGGATAATAAGCACATGTAATACATGAAGTCTCAAGTTTCTAACAACAATGGATGAAACGTAAATCAGATTATCAGATTATATGCGCTCATACAACACCACTGAATGACATGATGGCATGAAAGGCAATCACAGTGACATGTTTGCAATGCACATGAATATTTTGGTATTTTGTAACCATCCCAAGTAGAGCACTTAATAAAACAACGTGCAGAATTATTACATAGATATCTTAATTACAAAAGAACAACAGAACACCATTTAGTCTTCACTGTAAGATGCATTTTATACACGTGTTTACCATGCACCTTATAATGACATCTAACATCCCTAATTGTTATCACTGGTAACTATGACCACAGAGAAATAAAAGACACACCACTTTACACATTTATTAAACTTGTGAAATAAAACAACAATGTGCCCAATATTATCATGCACTAGCTTATATTCAAGAGCATGTCAATGAATTATCCGTCTTTGTTACATTCTTCTCACACTGTAATTAGGCTTATGTCTATGCAAATGAAAACTTGAAAAGCAAAGTACAAGTTCAATATAACAATCAACATTGCTTCAGAGGGGCCTACAGATGAACCAGTGGAATCGAAAATTTCAGGTCCTTTTGGAAAAGCACAGGAGCAATTAAATAGAATTTCACTAGACACAATTATATAGAGATATGGAGGTTAGAAAACATGTGACATAAAGCACGTGGAGAAGGCTAACGCTAGCACGTGATGTAAAATGTGACACAATTCCATTGTTTCATGCAGTCTATCACCGTGAAAAGAAAATATAAAGCACGTGTCAGCTGAACTGCGAATGAAACTACGTAACTGACAATCATTGCCTTTATGAAACTATACCAGCATGCCAATGTTAATGCACGTACTAAAAGATCCGCTGTTTATCATGTCTCATCAACAAACACTCAATTTGAGTAGTTCATCTGATTCAACATTGCAGGTGGGAGCATAAACCCTATCTAGATGAAATCTTTACACCACAAACAAGCAAATGCAACCACAGACAAGCAAAAACACAAAGACAGAACCGTTCTTGAACAAGCAGGAACCAGCAAAACCTGTTACGAACTTACGATGAAATATTTACACCAGCATAACAACTCACAAAACCTATCAAGATGAATAATCTTTACACCACAAGCTAGCAGATACATAAGAACGAGTCGAAAACACAACTGATTAACAACAACTAACAATCAGCAATAATCTATCAGCATGAAATCTATAAGCCACGAATAATCGAAAACACAACTGATTAACAGCTAACAATTATCAATAATCTATCAGCATGAAATATTTAAGCCACAAACAATCGAAAAGTCGAAAACAAAACTGATTAAGAGCTAATTAAGAAGCAGCAAAAACCTAATTGAATCCACATGCAACAATCTATCTCCTCCCATTTCTCAAATTAACATAAAACCAGAAATGATTATCAATCAAACACCATTCGAATTAACACAATTCATAACAGAGGATAGCATAGAGGACCACGGACCTGGATGCTGAAGTCACCATCAAGAGAGACGTTATGAGAAACCTCGGGAATAAAATCGCCGGTGACACCGGCGTTGGACATCATCTGGCGCTCAGTCCGATCGAGATCGGAGGCGAGGGCGGCCAAATCGAACTCGGAGAAAAAGGGGCCTTGCAAGACAGTGTTGACGCAATGCACCGCACAGAGCTTGGACTCTTGTACCTCGTGGTACAACACGCCTCCATTGCTGGAAGACTCGGCAGCAGCAGAAGCAGCAGCTTGGTCAGCACCGGTAGACATCGAATTGGTTCTAGTGAGAGAAAGAATTGGTTGATTGGGAAGAGAGAGAGGTTTTAGTGTTTGGTGTTTGTTGTATTCAGTCAGTTACTCTCCTCTCCCTTTGTTGGATGGAGAAGATGAAGAAGAAGATGGAGAAAAGAAAGAAAGAAAGCAATATTGCTGCAATTTACAGTCAATTTTTATTTATTATTATTTTCTTCTTTTTTTCTTTGTTAAATTTTGCCACGTGGGATATACATATACAGTA
>JAQRGC012290304.1:0-12647 GCA_028659135.1 Plantago lanceolata
GGGTGAAATTGGCTAAATTGATCAAATGGCATAGGATTATGACCAAAACTCTCCACCACTTCATGACTACTAGACCCTTCTAACTGGGCTACAGGAGGGACCATATTAACATGGCCATCCAAAAATGGAGAAGGTTGATTCCCTGCAGCATAGCAAGCCAAGTGCGACTGCACGATAATCAGATCATGTTGCAGCTCCATCATCTTGTTCTGCAACGAAGCTATTGCACCGATGCATCCGTACACAGGGTCCTGCAGCCTCAACTCCGCCTCGAAGACTAGTGAGTTAACTGTCTCCTCTCTTTGGTCCTCGGGAACTTCGTTGAGAATCTTGCTTACATTACTTGCACCGAACACTTTGTGTACTTTTGAGAATTTTGAGGACTCGTCGGAACGGAAGTAGGGAGCGAATTGGCAAGTGGGAGTGCATCTACGCTTGAGGAACTTGCAGGCTGCACAAGATGAGCTGGAACGAGGTTCTTGGTTTTTCATGTTCTTGATGCTTTTATTTGGGGAGCAGGTTTGCTTCCATATTTATAGCCATTTAGCCGACCATATTCCATAATATACAAAATATTAAATTATATAAAATATGTTCCTGTTCATTAACAAACTGGCCCATTAGCTCAGTTGGTTAGAGCGTCGTGCTAATAACGCGAAGGTCACAGGTTCGAGACCTGTATGGGCCATATTATATTTTTATTGTGGTTTTTTGTTTTTGCTCTTTTTCACTTGGGTTCTTGGTTATTTTCAATCAGATTTTCCCTAATCAATTTGTTGCCGGCTTTTTTTTAAAAGGAAAATGTTTTTGGTCTTTTATTGTATTTCCCATATGCTGGCATGGCTTCTTTTTTTCACATTGTCATTTATCATATTGAAAAAGATAAGTCTAATGAAGTATTTTGTACCAGTAATATAATGCAAACAGTAATTGTCAGTTAAAATTCAGAAATACTAGTTCTAAGAGTTTGATATGATTGTTTTTAGAAATTATAAGAAGGCAAATGTGGGTGATATATTCATTGGTATTAATTAGGCAAGATTATTACATGATGGGACACGATAGGTCAAAAACAAAGTAGAAAGAGATATAATTGTGGCCTAATCGAAATATTATCATAATATGCATGCAATATGGGACCTGCATTGATTAAACATGAAAAAGTTGGAGGAGATGTTTCACATATCAACTGAGTCCAGAAAAAGAATCTGAAACCCTACTCCATATTTGGATTTATGCACCATATGGAAACCTCTTCATAGCTCTCTATCTAGCCTAGACTCCTAGTCTACCTACACCACATTTCTAAATAAGATCATGTATATGGAACTGATAAAAGGAGAAGAAAAAGAACGATGTGAATGCATTTGAAATCATAAGCAGACACGTTATCATATAGCGTGTGAGTTTGGTTTGTAAGCCGACACTATGTATTAAAGAGTGTCAACTGAATCGCATACATTAAAAATCAGTTAGAAACATGTACACTGTACTTAACATTTAATTATTGTTGGAAAAGAACTAATCACAAATTTTCTTTGGTCAAGAGATGAAGGACAGAAGGAGGAGGAGCAACGATTAAAGAGGCGTAATGAAAAATACGCGAGAATGTTTACTGTCACACTGATGATTCTCGAACCAAAATACGGAAATCAAAATGAAAATGATGGGAAGAAAGAAGGAACAAGAAAGGATTTGAGGACGATACTTTTCCAGAAAGAATCAAAAGGAAAGAAGAAGAAAATAAGTGAACGGGACGGAAAATTGTCACTTCAACAAGACTGAAGATATAGGAAATAGACAAAATAAAAGAAAAGATGGAATGCAACAGGCACCCACTTGGGGCTCCAAAATGGTGATACAATGAGTATCCTTTGCCACCCTCAACAAGGAACGGACTCCACCAGCTTGTCCTCTTCACCAAAACCATGTCCCACCTCAGATCCACTCACTCATAGCCAATCCAGTGTACTTAGATCCGTATCAAACCTGCATAATTGTTACACCCCACAACGTATAAATGTATTAAATCTACTCAGCTCATGCGTAACTCTAACGTTCCATAACGTATAAATGTATTATACAGTGCAACAAATTAAGTCGGCACACACATACCATACATACCAAGTTACCAACACAATGTACGTACACTATTGGTGGATGCCCTGTGTAATGTGCATGAAATCATCCATGTACGAACAATTTCAAGGAAGCATTGTCACAAATAGTACTGTTTCACGTTTTATTCTCTCGGACATGTAGAAGAGTATCCTATTCTTATGGGTATGGTTATGAATAAAACGGGAATAATCAGGTCGGCCCATGATAAGAAGTTGATTGATATTACTTTGCAGGTTTTGGAATGTGGTGCATTAGTGAACTTGCTGTAGCTTGGTTTCTAGTCTCCACCGTCTTGATTGCACCAAATGGCTGCTACCGCATTCCCATTATTGATCCCGAATGATTACGTTACCGTAAAACCAAAACTATAACTGTACTCACAGTCTAAACCAAAACTATAACTGTACTCACAGTCTAACACTGATGATGTTCATATAAGGCCAGCTTCCGTATTTGCAGCTTTAACTGAATGATGGTGATTTATTTTGCCTCAGAGATAGGTGCGGTCCAACGCATGTTCGCTGCAAGACTTGGAGATATCAGAATTCAGAAGTGAGAATGCTGACGAGTAATGAGAAATCTGTGAACAAACATGAATTTTTACCATGGTTCGGTTTCAGATAGGCACGAATGGGAATTGCAAACATAGCCAGATTGTTCAAATGTTCCAGAAATCACAAATTCACCAAGCTAGATGTAAGAGATTAAGAGCATAAGATGAATGAATGACAAATTTGTTTTCCTCCATCTTTCTATGAAATGGATGTATCATGTATAAGCATGTGAAGAGTTATACACTTCCATAGAGCACTGAAGATCATGTACAGTGTCACGCTGCAAGATTTTAGAGACTAGTGCTATACAGTTCCTACCAAGTATGTCAAAAGATTACAGGAGTATCATATTTTTTCGAAAATGCTTGATTATCAAATGACAACCAGATGGATGTAATACAGTAACAGTGCTAGCTGGTCATACATTACTGAATGGACTACAAGCATGATAGTATGAGCTTCACATAGCATCTGTCCAAGAATTCAAACTTGCTTATTGCACCAGCTATCATACTCTCATCTATGCATACACATTACAGAGAGCGGGTTTAATAACTTTAATTAGTCCATCACAGTTGAAGTAACTCTACAAGAAACTAAGAGCTTGATAGAACATACGATGATGCTTTGTGCAGCTGTTTGAATTGTAGGAAACATAAATTTTGAGAAAGTATAACTTTACCTCCAGGAATGTGACTGCAGCATGACTTGAGGCAACCAAACTGGAATGTCATTCTGTAATTCAAGGAAACAATGAAATCTCCATATGTCAGGGCAAGTAGAAAATGAATGCAAGCCTCGCAATATTTTAGTTGAACAAAGACTTGGTGAGCCTGCTGGAGGATTCTCTACATGACAATCTGAGTTCATTAAGGGCTAACTTGTCATCAACAATGACAATATACCCAGTTGTTCAAGATTGAACAAGGATTTACTAGTGCATCCATACAGAAAGGAATTTACTAGTTCTAATAGAAAACTGTACTAAAGAAAATTTGTGATTCTATAACCACTACATTATATACTAAATTTGTTGTTTTACATAATGTACATGTAAATTACAAGAGCAGTAGCCGTGACTCTTGTGGTCATACTATTACTCATCAAGACTTATTCATAAGGATATTTATTCTGAGATAGGTTTAACTTCTGTTCAACCAAGCAACAAGGTATCAACGGAGACAACTGCATCAGCCCGTGAACAATAATTCACATGATGAAAGGTGAGGATGGATACGTCATAGGTTTAACTTCTGTTCAACCAAGCAGCAAAGTATCAACGGAGGCAACTGCATCAGGCCGTGAACCATAATTTACATGATAAAGGGTCAGAGAAAAGATAGGTAATAGGTTTAAACTTCTGTTCAACCAAGCAGCAAAGGATCAATGGAGACAACTGCATCAGGCTGTGAACCATAATTCACATGGTGAAAGGTGAGAGGAAGGGTTAGTGTCTACAGCTCTATCAATTCTAAATGTATGTCTGCACCGCAAAACTTGTATCTCCAGTACCAGGATCCAGTGTCTATCAATTCTTCTTGAATAGGCATCAACTGAATCTCTAAACCTGAACGGAATTCAAGAGAAAAAACGAAAAAGAGAGAAGGTCAGAGATACTCTTTCAATGGATATAAATCATATGGAGCTATAGAGCAGAACAACTGAAAGCAAAGAAGACTAATACACAGTAGTAGTAGTAATTAGTAGCTTGAGTACATAGTTACTGGTTACTACTCTATGATGCCTAGAATCTGTAGTCAATGGTTCATTATACCCGGTTGAAGGAAAAGAAAAAAAATAATTTAGGAACAGATGTTCCAACTTCCAAGTTCAAATACATGGTTTGAAAAGGACATTCTACCAGGGATATCAGCAGAAATAGAAAACGGAACCTACACAATGAAAAAAAGCACAGCATAATTGAAGATACCTGAAGTGCCAGATGTAATCCGCATTTTGTGGCCATCTGGGACATCAAACACGTGATCGCCCTGATAACAGAAAGAACACATGAATGGTTTATAAGACTAAAAAGCCAACTTCTTAAAGAGCAAGTGAAAAAAAAAAGTAAATAGAATTAACATCATCATGCATTCATGCCCAAAATTAAACAGATATCTTATGTCGCCAATAATTAAAAATATACATTTAGGTAGTAACTTAGCCATATCATCAGCAACACGTGAGCATCTATAATTCAACATGTTCTTATGCTACAGTTAAAACTGAAAAATTCAGTTGGCTTTCCTGACACCAGAGCAACCTACAATCACTCAACTCAAAGAAGAGTTACCTTTAACTACCATATGAATGTTTATCCTTTTACACCAAAATAGAAAATAAAGGCTTATATCTTTTTTCTACGATTCTTATTGTCAATTCAGAAAGGACAACTTCTTCAGGCTCAACATGGAGCTATGAGTAATTAACATGCCATTTTCATAGATCTTGGTCAAGAAGTCTCCAGTAAAAAATCTTGAACTATCCAACATATCCAAGAAGAGCTGGTTAGGCCTAGACCTGGTAGCTTTAATTAGTGTTGGGAAATAAATTCATCAAACATTTACACCTCAGTTACAAAGAATCGACTTCCTTGGATTTACTACTTGGATTGAAGTATCAAAAGCTGCTCCATCGATTAAAATGCATTCCGTTCTATTTTTTCTTTCTTATTATTTTCCTCGCTATCTATTGTCCTTGTTTGCTTTTAGCTGTCCAACAAAAGTCAATACTGTACCATAACATAAGTAGTCATTCACTCAATTATAGAAACTTCTTGGCACCATTGTGGATTTGAACGAATCTTTACTATTTTTAAAAGGAAAACAAAAATTTTAAACCTATTTGAAACTTATTGTCATTAATGATTCTCACACAAAAGATATGCATTTACATTTTTCAGTTAAAACTCCAGTACTAACCTCAATTAAAACATCTCTTGCTTCAAATTCAGCATTTCCATGCAGTATCACCTTTAAGGCCTGTGACCGCTGCACATCATGCTTCCAGTACAAGTTATCTCCTGATTTCCAATCTATTCCTTCATTTAGTACCTTTACATTCTCCAACTTGCACCTTGAGCACCTAAATTAACAGAACATTATTTGACAGGAATACTATTAAAACCACATAATTCACGGGAATACATCAATAAAATTACCTTCTTCCGTACTCTAAAATTGGTTCACCAATTTTATTGATCGTAGTTGATCCCATGGCGTTGTCAGCTAAAATAATCAAACTTCCATCGAGCTGCAGTTAATGACGCTCATTAGAGAAGTGAGTTCACAAAAATAAGCAACATCATGCTTTACTAGTGCACTCTACCTCAACATCCCTCCAGATGAACTCAGCAACCTCTAGCTGTAATTCAGAACCCCTGGCAATTGAACCGCCCTGGAACTGACAAGAAAGATGTTGACAAAACAGTCAACTGATTGGGGGATATAAACAATGCATAATATAGTTAATGTTTATCGCACTGAGTAAGTTCTAATAGCATGATATAATGCGATATAATACATTTGAGGGCTTACCTTCTGCCTGGTGACTGACCATAGGGGACCAAGAGCAGGATGGAGGAGGATGAGAAATGGAGGTC
Organism: Plantago lanceolata; assembly: GCA_028659135.1. Lineage (NCBI taxonomy): Eukaryota > Viridiplantae > Streptophyta > Magnoliopsida > Lamiales > Plantaginaceae > Plantago > Plantago lanceolata. The sequence continues at coordinate 6,277 of JAQRGC012290304.1, forward strand.
CAGAATTTATATATTCTTCATTACCTTCAACCTGACAACCAGCAAAAAAAAGAAAGAAATCATTAGTACAGAAGCTTCAAATATATTCAATTGTCTGAAACTACAATTTCTTAGAAGCAGTTCGGATAAGAACGTTTAACTTCTAGAAATTTCAGTGTGCACTGTCTTACATCTATCTACCTTGGGAATGGTAATTTTACAATGAGAAAGCAAATCATAGGCATTACGAATGACATCCAGCAATGCACCATCTGGAGTCTGCAATAGAAAAAATATATATTATGGGTCTCTGTCCAACAAAATAGCAAGGACCAGCAGAAACTTAAAAGCCCATAATACAGAAATTCCAACAGATACTCAGACATTCGCTGTTCCCATGCATATCCAAAGAAGAAGCTTTAGAAGTAAATATCACAGGCATGTTATATCTTATCTATAAAGTTAAAGCATGGCCATCTTGATCAGATTTGTGATGATAGAAAATGTAGTTTACGTAATGATCTATGTTAGATAAAAACTTAAGTATGTAGTGTATGAGTCCAAACCTGTGCCATAGACTTATCAGCATGTTTCCTGCTCTTCTTCGCGGATGATGTAACTTTTTTTCTTTCATTATATACAATAAAAGTGTCCAATGAATCTGAAAATTTCCACCAGAGAACACCAAGTATTAGAACTACTAGAAAAGTACAAGATAATATAAAAGATTTTGCAAATTTCAAAACATACTTTCATGTACCTTCTAAACCTTTATAAAAGCGTGATGAATATGTGTTGGCAAAATTATCAGCAACATTTTGCATTGTGCACTCCAGACGACCACCAGGAACGCTACCATAAATTAAACATGGAGAAGATGAATTAATAACACTACTCAGGGAATGGCGGTGAAAGGTTACATTTTACTTTAAGAAGTTATGAAAATGTTAAAATGTACTTAGAAATGAATAATCAACATAAGCCTAACATGAAGAGCAGGTGTGCCTTATCATTTTTCAGCTAGCCTATGGAATAAAATACAAAATAAATAATTTTATTTTTTGTTGGTGAAAAAACAATGAAAGGACTTAAACAGAAGCAAATAGCCCAATATTGATAGGCACCACAGAAAAATCTGACGATTTAATTGCCATGATCTGCTATAAGTTTCTGTACATGCAATGCTAAACTATCCTCAAATTTGTAAGTTCAGGTCATAAAATTACCGGTGCTTCATTCCAAACTGGTCTGTATAAGAAATTGGCTTTTTCACATTAAGCACCATGCCTGGCAAACTGGTCTCATTCTTGCTAGAACCAATAATCTCAGCAGAAGGTAAATCTACGTAAAGGATGTTTGTGTTGGCAGGAAACTTTTCCTGCAAACTTGTGAAGGAAAAAGATTGCAGATCAGATATATTGAACATTCTGCTTAAATTAATGACAAAATACATGTCAACTAGACTGCGATCAAACATTTGTTTCATATTTGATGAACCAGTATGATGTTACATTCTTCCTACTGTAAAAGTTGTAAATTCAAATAAGATGGTCCCCATGCCAAGGAATGTCTAAACTCTAAAGGTGAAAAAAGGATAGCTAAGAGCCTAAGACCAATTTTATTCTCAGTTGTTTGATGTGTAGTTTATGATCATCAATATGGTAAGACCTTATCATCAGCAATGGCAGAAAATGATCATAAACACATGTCCGTGGCTATAAACTAATACTAAAGTTATTTTATCCAATTAATATAGTTAGCGACCATGCAGCCTTCATAGCATACATAATCTATGGAACTTCATCATAACTATATCATCAGCATTGGCAGGTGCATGAGAACCATTTCTCTCAATGTTCTCAATAGCAATATTTTTACTTTATCCTAAATGGCTTTAAATCTATATCTTATCCTACTAATATATGTGAGCCCTGGACATATATACATGTTTGTCAATATTTTTCTTTAAAAAATAAATGAACTGCCAGCTGGCAAATGCAAAATTACACATCATACTAACAAGTTACAAGAAGTACACATAGAGTTCGAAATGAAGTTGTTTCCACCTATGTTCACGGTATATACGATGGGTCTAACAAATCGAGAGATGGAAATTCAATACTACCGAAGGGAACTTTCTAAAATCAACTGTACAAAAGTAATGGATAAACACAGCAAGAATGTGTAATGAGATAAAAAGACACAGTAAATTCCGAAATTTACTACACAAGAATCAGCACTAGAAAATACCAGTCAGGAGGAAGGAGCCCTGCAGTAATACCAAACTTGTCAAATTCAGTGTACTCAATACAGGAGAAACCATACGCCCAGTTTCCATCAACATTCTTCTTCTCAACAAGAACGTTAATGCCTTCTGTAGCCCCTGTAGTTCGCTTACACGAAGCAAATCCTAGTTTCTGAAAAATAACCACCAAGCATGATTTGATTAATCACTCCTGTAGTATATGTTACAACTAGCAACTAGTGAAGTGCTACTGACAATTCCTTAAAAGGATAACTGCATGCATAGCCCAAACAAAGAACAAATAGAAATTTGTGTGTGCAAGTTAATGCAGTAACAAAGAAAAGAAGGCAAGCTCGGGTTTCGTGGTAGGCCATATGACCTTTCACATCAATCTTGATGGCATACATGAATACATGATTCCTTGCTGTGTTAAAGTGTATTACATTATCGCATGATCATACATGATGACTCTACCGGTTTAATACATTATTGATTTACAATTGTGCATAACACCCTTGAACTAACAGTCTAGAAAGGAGCCAATTTAATCAGCGACCAGTTTAATTCGTGATCATAGCCAACCCTATTTCATTTGTCAGCTAATGTTTAGTTAACATACTCACTGATACCCTCAAGGAAAAAAAAAAAAGAAGTCTGTATGCCCATGGATAATATTGCACAGAAACAAAATGCACAAGTACCACATCTTATTCATTTTACTTTGCTGCTTATGTCAGATGAAGAACTTGCCTTTCCATGGTGCAAACCAAGTCCAGCCAAAGCCAATAGGGTCAGATCTGTAGCAGCTACAACATTACTGCAAAGCCTCAATGTCAACACACTGTCATTTTTATAAATTTCATAGCAAAATTATAGAGTTGAAGCCAACCTAATTTGTCTGACAGTTGCTCCTTTTCTGGCATGATTCTGAAACCACTGGAAAACTCCTTTATCATGGGCCAGTTTCCATATCACGCCATGACCCCCGGGCTTACATACAGGTACAAATGGTCTACTTACCACCCACTGCCCATCTTCTGCTGCCACAGCTGGAACAAGAGGCTAGCAATTGAAAAACATAATTATGTAATCGCAATGAATAAAACTTGAAGTTTATGACTGTAACATGAAATGCCAGCATTCATTTAAACCTGTTCAAACAGAAAGAAGCTCGACTTTCCTCTACCAAACCATCCAAGCCTCTCACAAAGACGAGTAATGTGTGCATGGTTGCTTTTTGCAGAGCTGGTCATAATCGCAACAGGGGTGATGCATTGTTCCCCATACAACTTGAAGTACAGGAACTCTCTGGCCTTGCAGTGCACAAAGTTATCATCACTTTCATGACAGAGAAATATCTCAAGACAACTGGAGTCTATACATGAGACCACCAGAAGTAAAGAAAATTTTGAATGCTAGAGGATAAGCATAACATACCTGAAGGTCTCTTAAAAGACCTTCCAGTAATGTTCGGCCAAGGAAAGGAAGCATTGCAGCGGGAAGGCATTCACCTGTTCTCGAATCAACCAGGTCCAGCCTGTCAGCAGAGCCTCCTAGAGGATAAATTTCTCCCAAGTCAGGCAAACCCTGAAGACGGATTAAACTTCCATCACCAAGCGAGTACCGACTTGATAGGCACGAAATACGAATGGAGGAGAAATTATGCACTTACCTCAATTCCCCATAGAGCAGCTTGAAATGCATATTCAACATCTTTAGAAAGATCAACAACACTAGGAGGATGAATCTCCACCAACGGAGATCTCAATAACTTGTTTGGTTGCTGGGACCAACTAGTGGTTTTACTCTCATCGGTTGACTGGATAAGAAGCTCTAACACCTTCTCTTGATATCTACAACATGAACATTTTTGTTCACTGTCTGTGAGCTAATATGCAGAAGGCTTTTAAGTAAATGCATGTGCAGTGGTACAATGATCAGCATAATGACTTTTCTTTAATTCTACGACTTTCATTTAATACTACGATGACTTTAATTTGCTTCTAGAAATTGGTATTATAAAATTCCAAATATATGTTCGCTATTGATAACCTAAAGGGGAAAAAACTGTTGCAAGTAAATCTGCTCTGAATGAGATTGAGAATTTTGACAAGATGTCATTCAATATGCACACATGACTTATCCCTTAGACAAATTTCGCTCCTGAACTTATTAATGCGATCGTCCATACGTCTCATAAAAAAGCTCTCCAATCAGTTATACTCCTTTAAGGTAAAAACTCTTTAAAAGTGTTGTAGAATCGTAGGAATTTATATACTCTTGCGATTGAAAACAGGAATGAATCATGCCAACTTAGACAACAAGTATGCATCTCCAAGGTGACACAGAAACTGAAAAGAAAAAACCAAGTACTATCTATATACAGTATGAAGCAAGTAATAAGCAGCCAATCAAAAAATGTATTATTACCAATTAAAGATAATGCAATCACAGCATGACAAAAAATTGCATTTGCGTTGACTAGCATACCAATGTTTAAGAGTGATCAGGATTCAAATCCGTAAGTACTAAATCATACACTATTAAACACCAGAATGTCATGCATAGGCCATAGCTACAAATCTAGTTCTCAACATTAAGTTGTAAAGGACCTAATTAAGGTTATACTACTATTATCAGAAATCCATTATTGCCAACTTCCAAAACAGTAGAAGCTTCTAATCCAGCATAAGCACAGTCATCAAAGCGCAAAATTTAGCAAACATATACTGTAGTAATCAAAGCCTAAACAAAACAGGAATAAGCTGATAACACTATTTGACATATTAATGAAGCAATTTACTATCACTACTAAGTACTAACCCAATGATCCCTCCAATGCAATCATAAAACCTCTCCACTTCTCCAAGCATCTTCAACAACGACCTCAACGCCTCCTTCTCTTCTCTCACACTCTCCTTCTCGCCGCCCCCCTCCGCCCTATCCCACTTCTCAATCATCTCCGCCAGCGCGTAAAGCGCGCTTTTAACAGAACTCCTCCTCAATTCAAATCCCTCACCATTCACCTCCCCTCTACACTCACTAACCAACACATGCTCCTGCCCCGCAGCCACCACGCATTTCATCAAATACATTTCGTGCACACTCAAATTCAAACTCAAACCACCTCCTATCCCCTTCCTCTTCGAACTGAAAAACGACTTAACCCTAGGATCCGAATTAATTTTATCCAGCTTCTCATCCAAGCTCCTACACACAGACAAACCCTCCCTAAGCGCTCGCAACCTCGAAATCTCCTTCTGAAAGTCAAAATCCGGCGGAGATGGCGAGGCGTACTCCACCGGCGCGGTGGAAACTCGACTGACATGTCCGTTGAATTGCGAATTGGAGAAGGATAGGGGATTGGTGGAGTGGAGAAATGAAGGTTTGGTGGTGGTGGTGGTGGTGGAGAAGAAGAAGGGGGAGTGAGTAGGCTTGGTGATCAAGGTGAAGAGGGGGTTGTTATGGTGTAGAACCGGCGAGGTGTTGGTTCGCGCCATTGTCGATTGAATGAGCTATGGTTCTCTGTAGAGAGAGAAAGTGAGGAGAGAGAGGGAGAGGGGGGTATGGTGGTGGTGTTTTGAGTGGTGGTTAGTGCGTGAAGTGTGTGAGAATTTGTAAGCGAGGAAAAAATGGCGGAAAGGATAAGACGAGATGCGGGAAGCATATACCAAGGTTCACGAAGATTATTTGATTGGAAGGAGACAACGGAAACAGATTTTAGATTTTACTATCTTTGGACTTGAACAACACGTTTTTTGTTATGCTTTCTTTCTTAACGGTTTGTTGTTTATACGGTGCGTTTAACGTTTTGGGCCCGGATAAAAGGGGGAAGAAACGGGATGTTTGGTGTTTGGGCCGAAGTTGCTTGCAAGGATATATTTCCCAAAGTATGCATGATCCACAAAAATTATTCATCGAAATACTGAGATAATGTTTACGACTTTTTCATAAATTTTATAGTGGTATCTAAAATGATATTAGCATTTAACTAACCAGATACTTATCGTGTATAAGTATAAAGTACACTCTCATAACATTATCAACTACGAAACGATATATGGTACTTCGTATATGATACTCCGTTTATAAAGTTAGTAATAAAATTTGGTTTTGTATTATTCATCAAATTTGATAATTAATGTAC
>JAQRGC012290305.1:0-10226 GCA_028659135.1 Plantago lanceolata
GTGTAACCAACAACCAACAAAATGTCGATTAATTTAGCAAGCAAATAAGAAGTTACCCCCAAACAAATTTGAATTTGCAACGCCAGATATGTCAGAGTTGTGCAGAAAACAAGATTTACAGGAATCAGATAATCCAAAAGCTAACTACTGTCGCTGGAATCAGCAGGTTGACAGATGGGCAATCAGCCCTTCTACGCGTGAATGCGTGATAAAGTATTATCTCAACACTTTTATCTAGTTAAAGAAAGAAAAAATAAATCCTCAATCTTGTGTGTGTGTGAATTATGATAGCCAGAGATGTCAAGCTTGGATTATCACGGTTCAAAACCATGATAAAGATAAGATTAAGCGTATCCATAACCATGGTAAAGACTAAAGAGTAAGGTTAAGATAAATCGCGATCATAACCATGGTTACAGGCTGACGGCCGACTGGGAAAGAAAACATGAAAATGCACATCCTATGTTCTGAAAATAAGTTCAACAGATGCCTCAGTAAAAAGGATTAGCCTGTAAATAAGGAACATCCACCTTGAGAGGGGGGAAACTTTTGCTGCTAAATAATTTTTCCCAAACTCCAGTGCTTGGTGTTGAGTTCATGCTGGAAGTGGTTGGAACATAAGAATATCTTCATTACACATTGTTTTTGTAGGAGCTGAAGTTTTAGAAACTGGATAAGAGCAGTCTAAAGCAATGGAATTTAAGCATCGAACATTTGCCCACACTCCAGGGCTTTTCATATGCAGAGTGCAGACGGCAGACCACATTAAGTTACTTGAATTGAAGTATCATGCTGAGTGTTGGGACACGTTATTATTTGAAGAAGCTGTGCTAGAACACATTTGTTTATCAAGCTGGAGGTTTCAAATATTGGGGAGGGGGATTAACATTAAGATAGAATCAGGTAAATTACATATGCATGGCAAACAAGTCAGCTAAATTATCAAACAGGTGATGTGCATAACCGAACACTTTGACAACGAAAAAATTATTTAGAAGATGTGCATACCTGATTTCTTGCCAACAGTGTGTATGGCCGGTGTTAAGAGTTAAACATTAGCACAGGCCAAGCGGTATCTGTTGAATTGGAACTCAACAATTATGGTGGTTGTATAGAGCAAAAATTTCGTTGTTTTTTATGCAATAGCAGAATCATTGTGGACAAACAATTACCGTCGAGATGTAGAAAACGAAATGTTGGCCCAAAAAGTGTTGGAGGAAGTTATACGGTTAAAAGATCCGAACAAGTGCGTCTATAGTTTTTTTGAAACTGCTGGAACAGATGTCAGAGGGAAAAAAAATTAACCAGTATAATGGAACAGACGTGAGAGAAGAACCGAACCACTATAACTAATAATAAAATGGTTGAACCGGACCACCATCAAACCGGACTGCCCTGGCTCTTATTATATTGTAGTAGAATACAATTCTGCATGGCAGCTAGAACGACATCGGCAGATGAGGTAAAATCATCAATGTATATCGATATTGAAACCGTAACTGGAAAATGGTTACCGGAGATATTCCGGATGCACAAAGTGTCTCCGCAGTTGAGGATGAGAAAGGCTCAATTCAACAACGAGCCATCTGTTTATGATCCAATATCGGTCTCGTTGGGTCCGTACCACCATGGTAAACAAGAGTTTAGTAGGGCAGAGGAATTCAAGTACCTCTGCCTCCATTGGTGTGCAAATGGGGATAATAGGAAGAAGGACATTTTGTATAACTCGGTTTTTTACATGGTTGGTGAAATACGACGTTCTTATGCTGACGATTCGATTCTGGACAGATATGACGATTGCTCTGTCGCACTAATGATGCTTTTGGATGGTTGTTTCATCATAAATTTCATGAGGATGAGTGTCTCGGATGAAATAGCCAAAGACTCGTATAATTGCATGGGTTTGGCTGGAGCCCTCCCTTTCGCTGCCCGTGACATTATGTTGCTTGAGAATCAAATACCATTTTTCGTCCTCAAGCTTTTACTCGATCAAGTTATCCCCGACAGGATAGGAGGAGAAAGACGTTTACTCAATCAAGTTATGCAGGACATGGATGGTGCACAAAGTTTACTTCTTCAATGGGGTGTTATCTGTAGAAAAGGGACACGCGGAAATTCCACATGAAGATGAATTTCCTCCCATTCATTTACTCGAAGCTTCTCGGAGAGTGCTAATAGGGATGGTGCGGAAGGTGCTAGTTGATGACAACCAGTCGAGCACTCGATTAACAACTGAAAGTCTGACTGCGAGTGAAATAAGGGCAAGAAGGTTGTTCCGGAAGAAGAGGACTGGTTTGCCATTAATAACAGGGAATTCTAGCTATGCGAATAGTGCTAACTACGTTACATGTCCCTCAGTCACCTATCTGAAATCGAAAGGCATACACTTCCGTCCAAGTCATTATCACTTTCTCAAGGATATCAAGTTTACTTCTGGTGCCTTCAGTGGCCTACTTCAACTCCCTATTTGTTACGCGTCTAATTTGACATTTGTCTTCCTGTCAAACATGAGCGCGTATGAAGTAGCCCCTGGTAATGTGGATGACTCGCCGGACCTCACTGTGTTGTCATACGTAAGCTTGATGAAATCGCTAATCCAGACCCCTGCTGATGTTATTGAGTTACAGGAGAAAGGAATATTGCAGCTTAATAGATTTGCCAACCATGAACAAGTGGTGCAAATATTCAAAAGCATTGAAACCTTTAACTTGCGCAATGTAAACCTCTATCAAGATGTCATGTATGAAGTTGGAGAGCACTGTAACAGCATGGCTAAGTCGTGGACGGCTGACCTAATCAACGGTAAGCTCAAGAATCCATGGACTATCATTGCCTTGTTATCTGCAACTTTTCTTCTCATCCTGACTTTTCTACAGACCTATTATACCATTCGGGGCTCCTGTACCATTCATTCTGCTGAATAGTTGCTGTCATATGCATATGCTAGCTATACGTTGTTGCTATGAATTATAGTATGCTTATTTGTGTGTTGTTCTTGAGTTGAAATTTGTTGCTGCGGATATGCAATGTTTTTTTGCTGAGAACCCATAAAATGTTCTCCCATACCCTATATGAATAACTAGATTCTGAACCTCCTCACCAATTCGAATTTTTGGGGGAGCTATAATTCTATCAGTAACGACGACTAGTTCTTGCGTTTTTTAGTATCCCTTATAGTAGACCAGTGTAGTTTCCTATATGATGGCAAACATTTTGAAGCAAAAGACAATGGCTCATGGCTACATGCATAAAAAGGTTTCATACAGGGATCATTATTATATAATCAACTTCAAGAAATAAAATGAAAACCCAGAAACTATTTGAATGCTCTCGCCTCTCAGACCAAATTAACACAAAGAAACTGAACTAACGTTAAATCAGGCAACAGTCTTGTATCTGCAAAGAACCTTACATCTAAGTACTCTATCATGCACATAAAAACCAGGCATCACCATGATCTTCACTCTGCTAGGACCTTGCTGTCTTTGTCTGTCTGCAAGTATATCATCCATGTAATGTGGCTCGAACGACTTGTTTTCGTCAACTCTTAGTATAGCCAGTGCGGGGTTGAATGAAAATGCTAGCAAATGGAGCAGCCAAATACACTTTGCTGCCACAAAGAACGCTTGGAGCAGCTGCTCAGGCCATGGCCTAGTCCACGCTAAAGTTGCAATTACGCCACTCATCTTCTGATCGCAAAACTTGCTGAAATCATCGCTGTAATACTTTGTCCCCTTTCTCAACACCTCATTCCAACTCAAGTTCCTCAGAGCTACAAATGATTGGAACTTACCTTGGCGGTCTTGTTGAGGGTCTAAAATCTTTGGAGCACCGTTCTTCTGAAACACGCAATTCTCAAAATCTTGGTACAGAGACTGGTTTATGATGGCTTCCAAGTGGTACAAAACTAATTTGGAGTATTTTGAGTTCACAGACAGCTTGTGTGGTTGTAGCAGCATGTTCAAGTTATCAACGAGCGTGTGATCTGTCTCTTCGATTTGCAGTACTAGAGTCTTGCAGAACTGCTTAACTGATAGTCTTGCTTCCGAAACGACTTGCAAGAAGCCCTCTACCATTACCTCATCAGTCACAGGCATTGAATTCTCCGAACTAATCCCATCAACCGATTTCCCTCTCCGTGTCAAATTTATAAGCTTTTCAGGGGCAGAGTTACTCACTTGGACAGCTTGTTTTAAGGCCTTTTTCAATTCTTCGCAATATGTCTCCAAATACTCCAACTTCTGGCTTAAGTCGCCCAGTGATGATTTCATTTCTGAAACTTCACTCAGTGCCGCATCTCTACTCTCATTCGCTTCCATCAACTCTTTCTTGAGCATCTCCACAGATACCAGCCCCATGTTTCTAAATGCAGACACTTCATCCGGACACTGGTGATTTGGTGAGCTTTCATTTTTGTTCTTCCTCTTCAGCTTTGGAAACAACCAAGAAAATCTGATACCCTTGTTTTTCGGTTGTGAATGATGAGAAGAGTGTGAATCTGTCAATGGCACGACAATATTAGACTTCCTTCCATTCCTGGATAGGCCCTCCGAATCACTAGTTATCAAAGCAGGCTTGCACTTGTTGCAAGACGATAATGATTTGAAGTCCCCCAGACTATATCTCCTGGATTTCATAAATTCCGGCCCAGGAGATGCTCCAAGTGCAGTTACATTGTGTGCACAAGAACCCGTCACTGAAACTTGATCGTCAGGAGGACATAAATGCGACCCAACATTCAATGATTCGAAATGCAGCCCTTTTCTTGAAGATCCATTCGCTGTCCTATAATCCGATAAAATGGTGTCATCAGCATTCCCAGCATCTAAGTTGTATCCAGCCCAATTATCAGCATAGCTTCGGTTATCCATATGGATTTGCTGGTACCCTGGGAGAGGATCATCTTCATAACTCTGTTACATAAACATGCAACCATCATGAATTTCGCTATAAATAACAAAAAACAGTATATGTTCGTGCAATCGCTCTCACTCAATACAACATTCAGAATTTATTGTTAGCAACAAGCTTATGTATCAAACAAATGTGAGTAATCTCTTACAGAAATCTAATTTACGCACTTCAACTGATCATGAACCTCAGCCTTTAACGACTGTTTTAATTGTGGGATTCGATCCTGTGAACAAGATTATGTACTCCCTCCGTCTCACATAAAAGTTTCCAATTCACTTTCCAGATTAATGTTTGGCCACAAACTACTACTCAAAATCAAATTACACCACAGAAAGTAGAAACATTATATTATATATGGACTTACGACTTATCATCTCAAAGAAAAGTTTCAAGTTTGATTCATTCTTGATCATAACCATATAGTATGATACTTTATAAGTTATAACCTAGGCTTGTAAATGGGTAGGCACCTGTTAAAACCCGGCACATTACCCGGTCCTCCCGTTTTAACCATTATGCATCCATGTTACCTAGTATACTTTTTGCAGAAAAAGTTCATTGGTGGATTGAAAAAAGGCATGATAAACAAAGTGCAAGTTGAAGATAAGGGATCTTAAGAGAGACATAACACTCCAACAAGAAGCAACCAATTATGAGACCCTTAATTTACAAGCAATGCTCAAGATAGGACTTAATTAGGACAGATTGTAAAACACTACTACTTTAATCAGTCACACTTCTCAATACTTTATCCCATACCGAAATTAAATCGAAAGGAAACGTAACCAAGCTAAAACTATTGAATTAAGGTTCCGTTGACTATAGCTTCTGAACTGAACTGAACTAAACCGAAAACCATTGAACTTAAGGTAAACGGAAACACTTAAACAGTAGAATGAAGTCAATTTGAGACATAATAATTTAAATAATGGGAGAGAAAGAGAAGTTACTGGAGTGAAAACAGGGTAATCTTGAGCAGATAACTGAGAAACATGGTGAGCACTGGAGGCAGGTGAAGCAGCAGAAGGGTGCAAGAGTCTCCCAGGACTAGTCCCCTGAAGGAGAGCAGCATGAATGGCTCTGAGCTCGACGGCTTTAGCAATGGCTGATTGAATGTCTTGCCGGCTAATTTCACCTGAAGCTGGAGCAGGTTCTTGATAAGTTGTTGTTGTTGTTGAAGCCATGAGTGGAATGGGATAGAAGAGAAGAGAAGAGACAGTGAATGGAACAAGGCAAAGGGAATAGAATAAAAATAGTGCTGGCTGGGCTGGGTACTACATAGTCACAGGGTGAAAGAGAACAAAAATGGGAGTTTTAACTTTATATGGGGAGTGAATTGAAGGGCTCAGATTAGTAGAGCTGCAAGTGGATGATGAATTATGGTGGTATAGCAGGTGTGCAGCAGATTATGGAGAGCCAAGAGATATTGGTAGCTGCCGGTTTTGTGTTTGATGAGAATGGAATGAGTGCATGTGAACATTAAAGACAGAGATGGAGAAAGAGAGAGTAAGAGAGAGAGTGTGTGTGTGTGTGTGTGAGGGGGAAATATAAGATGATGAGAGAGAGAGAGAAAGACTGTTTTGTGTGTGTCTGTGTTTTACTTTTTTTACCCTTTGTTGGGGGCATGAGGACGAAGTGGTTAATTACCAATTTTATCCTTCATGAATCATGACAATTTATGTTCACTTGACTTGGGAGGAAATTTGTTACTGTTACTCTATGTACATTTAAGTTAAGTTTACATCAATTCAAATTTATATAGTTTAAATTTATACTTCAATTTAGTTTAAGCTCTATCCAATTCACTTTAGCTTTAGTTGTTACATTTCAGTTCAGTTCAAGTTTGATTAGTTTAAATTTGTACTTCAATTCAGTTAAGTTCAGTCCAGTTCAGCTCAGTTAAAAAACTCTCAGTCGTACTGAACGGAGTTCTAATTTGGTTAAGTTCATTTTGAAACTTTCAGTCGAATTAAACGTATGTTTCTGACGTTAGTCGGTCAACTATATATTATGGTACTCTCGGATGATTTCAATGTACTCGTATGTAGTAGAATGTTTTGTAGTGTTTTACGGTAGTTGTATGTGAACACATATGTTAATTAATCTTTTGTAGGAAAAATTGACAGTATGCCATGTTTATCGGTTAGTGCCCAAACTTTTAAGCTCTACTATTTTCATTTAAAAACTTATTATTTTCAGTTTAATTTCGTTCAGACGAAAAAAACAGAGCCTTACTAGTAATGGATCGGTAGTGATTATGGTGATATTAGTAGTACTCCAGTTAATGGATGATTACAGGAGCAAATGAGCACGTTTGGTAAGGGACACAATTATACGATGTCTTGCTTTTACTTAGCAAAGTGGCACAGTTAACTGTTAACTTAACTGATTGCTACACTAATTGGAGTAATTAAGTGGATTGGTGAATGGAGTAGTATATGCTTGTGGCTTTGTGCTAGTCATGGTCTCGTAGTAATTTGGTAAAGAATTTGCAAAACACTTATTAAACCGTGATCATGATAGCCATTTTACAGTAGTTTTAACTTTTAAGAACAACAACGGTACAATGCTGTGCTGCTGCACATATATGGCCTAATATTGGTGGTCCATGGAACACTTTGGAAGTGTCCTAGTTGTACTAATCCTTGTTTGGCTGGATGGGGTGATGTGAGAGGAGTGGGGAACACAAATATAACTCCAATATGGCAATATGGCTCCCCCCTTCTTCACTCTTTCTAGCTAATTAACATTATACATTCCCATTTTTATTTCGAAATAGAAGATAGTAGTAGTAGTATTAATTACGGGTCCAAATTAAAATAAATGAACTCTGTGGTATTCGTCTATTCGACCGGGTCGGGTGTGGATCGGGTGGCAACTGATAAGCCTACCTGCATGGCTGCAATCCTATATACTAGCTCAACAGACCAACAATAAGCAAACAAATGAATGAATAACGGGCTATATCACCACAAAGTTAGTGCACACTACAGAACAACTCGGTGATGCAAATAGGGCCAAAACCACAGTAGAGATAGATGTCATGTGATACTCTATGTACTAAAATTACATGGAAAATTATTCCCCCAAGGAGGAGGACATAAATCTTATAAACATAAATGCACTTCGACTCCATTTCTAAACTGATATGGACAATTTTAAGTTATAAGATCTACAACTTATCCTTTAGTCTGGGACAATAACCATAGTATTTCATATGGATACTGGATACACCACAAAATGGAATTCCACGCATCACTATGGAATTTTTGTACATTCATATTTTAAGTTAAAGGGTGGAAGCTTAGCCCCATAATGCCATAACCACTCTCTGGACAAACAACCCTTGCTCCTTCCTTTTCTCAATTAAACCAATTTCAGTGTTAACCACTCCACCCAAAGGAACTCAACTTTTGTCAACCCCCACATGGATAGAGTGGGAAAAATATTGATTCGCTTTCTTAGACTTCAACCATTTTCGTACTCAACCCATTCAGATTCGTTGTCCAAATAGTTATGAATTGAATCACTTTAGAGATAACAAATCTACTTAGGTATGGAATTGGATCGGAGCTAAAAGAGTGAACAATATTATACCAATAATTAAGGTAATATGATTCACGTAGTACGAAAAATATTGTTCATAGTAAGTCCAAGGGGTTGATATGCAAAGGATGATCATATATATAGCCGGTAGCAAAAGAATGTTAGCGGGACTCCATAAACTCTAGTAGCAGTTGATGTTGTTATAAGAGTCGAGCCTTGTTGTGAGCTCTAATCGTAAGTAATCATAGATTTCCCCGGTTATACGCGCGAGCTCATTTGGATTCATACCATTAAGTTGAAATTTAACTCTATGCAAAATCACTATGTGTTTGTTCATTTTTGTCACATACCCACCCTGAGCGTGAGCCTCAATTTTACGTCAGACTTCAAAATGGGCCGAGTTTATGCTCGACTAATGTGCTGCTCAAGTTCAATTTAAGTGCTCAATATTCGATTATGCACGACTCATACACACACACACACTTAAACTTTTTTTAAAGAGAAATTGAGCGGAAATAAGGCCTAACATTAGATAATAATCTGCACAATGAAAATCTTAGAAGGTTGTTTGGTTCAGTGGAGAAATGCATGTTGACCTGGTCAACTGTAGCATTTCCATCGATTGATTCGGTAGGAAAAGGAAAAGGAGAAGTGGAAAGACTACCCTATTTCTATTTCTAACCTAAAAACACTTTTGATCTTTTGAAGAAGTGGTCTCAGAAAGAGGCTTAAACATATACATCACTTTTGATAGACAAGATTTCCCGCTAGCTTTATGACAACTTTACACACCACATTATCTTCTTTTTAATTCTGATCACATGAAGGATCGACTAAATCTTTGGCAATTTCTTAGGCTTTTTTCACCTGCTCCACTATATGATCAAGAAACAAACAATTTGTTAATCCTAATCCATTAGTACATCGTCTAATTGATTCACACGACTGATAGCTAGCTAGCTAGAGGTCGTTTCGTCACAACTCACAAGTCAAAAATTTGCAAGGCTAGATTACAACTTAATTACGTTCCCTAGCTAGCCAGGCTTAACATGCTACTGGTAATTACTCATGACTGACAAATTTTTCATGCTTATCTATCTCCTATATGAAAAATTATTGATCCAAATTCCAAAATTATCAATAATTGGGCTTTGAGGTGACAATTAATTTTCTCGTGACTAATACATGTCTTATTTGTACGTAGTTTCACTCGTGCTTTAACCCAACTTTTTAACTGTTTGGAGTAATTAATTATGTATTCATATAATTATCCCATGCATACTAGTACTGGTTGATGTTCAGCACAAGCGTGAACAGAAAATCTGGGAAATCAAAGAAAGAAAACATGCATGCTTAAATTAGTACTATTTAATTTAAAAGTAACACGAGCTACTCAATTTTCTTTTCTTTCTTTTTTTTTTTTTCTTTCTTTTGGCACGGACAACTTTTTACCAAAATATGATGATGTTCGCAGACTTAACTTATTCAATTCATCATTTATTTTAGCTAAAGTCTCATAAAAGACAGACTTTCCTAATACATTAGGAAAGTCAGCTTTTTATGGTTTGGTTCTATTGGTTTTATTGGTTTTACTAGTGTGGGCCCGTGGCGTTGCCACGGCACGTGATATGTGGGGGGGGGGCATCAAATTATTGTAGAGGAAGTAACAAAGAACGAATAAAAGGGGGAGACAAAAGTCGTTCACAAAGAGTAATAATACAGTTATATAGTCTAAATAAAGAGCCTAACTAAAGACTACAGGTTAC